>VDFB02263264.1:0-32973 GCA_007258455.2 Sequoia sempervirens
AATTTAATTGCATCTTCTAAGCTGATGTTGAACATTTTGTTTTGCAGAGAAGGTATCACTGGGGAAAATAATGATGTTACATGTAAGATCAGTAAAGAGAAGTATAGTAATCTATATGGGCCAACCAAGGGTGACAAGATTAAGCTTGGGGATACAGATTTGTATGCAGAAGTTGAGCATGATTTCACAGTCTATGGAGATGAGTGTGTATTTGGTGGTGGAAAAGTAATACGAGAAGGAATGGGTCAGGCGTCTGGATATCCATCTGCTTCTTGTCTGGATGTTGTAATTACAAATGCATTAATCATAGATTATACAGGAATTTATAAAGCAGATATTGGCATTAAAGGTACTACTATTATAGGAATTGGGAAGGCAGGAAATCCTGATGTCATGGATGGAGTCTCCAAGGGAATGATTATTGGTGTAAGATTTCTATTGCCAATGAATCTCTTTCAATTTAAAGCTTTGTGTTTTCTTTCAGTTATCCAAAAGCTTCTTTTATTTGCCTAAAGTTCCTTTTTGGCAGGTTAATACAGAAGTCATCGCATGTGAGGGAAAGATAATCACTGCTGGAGCAATAGATTGCCATATTCATTTCATCTGCCCACAGTTAGCAGATGAAGCAATTACAAGTGGTGAGAGAATTATTCTAATCTTTTTTGCAAGGGGCCAGTTTACAGTTTGGATTTTTGATTTAGCATTTTTCAAAGAAATGTACCTTATATTACATCTCAAGAAACGAGGGATGCATACCTGAACACACCATAAAATAAGGCATATGTTATGGGGTATTTCACACCTAGACCCATGTTCAATGTGGTTAGCATAATCAAAACTTGTTTTCATTGTTTATACTTGTTTAGCCGTTCATTGTTCCCTTTGTGAAGTTGGGTTTGATTTAAAAGGAGTCAAAATTGGTCATAACTATTAATGATGACACAATAAAATGGAGTAGGAGTAAATGGGCCAGCTGATAAAAGAATTTTCTTTTGCACAAAAAGAAAGAGAAGATCAACATACCCAAAACCTTAGGTACTTTTGTAAACTTTTGGTTCAACAGAATGCTATAGAAGAATCAAGAATAAATCAAGTACCCATAGACTCCATCTAGGTAACTTGATAGCAACCAAAGAAGAAAAGAGGTTGTTGGATAACTTTCCTGAGCCCCTAGCAAGACATTACCTAATATTACAAGGCCTTCATGCTGAATGAGATTGCGAAGTACACAATAATCAAATAATACAGTGGTATGAGGAAAAGTGTCATCATGAGGAAGAGGAAAGAAGTGAATATTGACATTGTGCTCCACAAAATTTAATGCCATTAAGCCCAAATAAGGGAAAGAGAGGAGGAGGCCACAAGGTGGTAAGGGGGTAGACTAGGAAATCAGACAGTCTCTTAGATTGGTGAAACAACAAGAATTAAGGAGACTTTGAAAGGTTATTGAGAAAAATTCATTAGTGCATATTCGGAGCTGAAGTGAAAGTTGGAGCCAAGTAGATGTATAAATTAGAGTCGCATTTATGAATGAAGAAATCTAGACATCTAAGAAACTTTGAAGAATTATGCACAACTAACCAAAGAAAAATGGGTTGAGGTTAAAAGTGATAAAATCATGAAGAGTAGCATGCACCATGAAGGTTCTTATGGTCTCGAAGGCCTTACATTGGGTTTGGTGGTGAAGGCTCCACACTTCGATGCTGCCTTGCATTGAGACAGGGAATGTGCCCAAGGTGCTGCCCCTTGACCTCTGATTTGGTTTTAAAAATGAAAAATGTAATGTCTCGTTTAGTTCCTAAACGTCTGCAGCCTATGCTTCAAAAGAAATCAATAAAGATAATTAATATTATACCAAATTGACACTAAATAGAGATTAAATTGTTAAGAATGGTCAACCAGCATATGAAAGGTTGTGTCCCTTAAGCAAGATAAGGTATGTAAGGAAAGTAGATCTAGAAGGAAAGGAAGGGTGAGAAATTATTAGAACTGATTACAAGTAATGGACAGCAGACCTAACAAATTGACTTATTTAAAATTAGATCATAATAGTTAGATCTATAGAGGTTTATATGCTTTTTGACTAAAAGTAAACCTATGACAACTAGCATGGTTACTTTGTTCAGCTAAAGGTAGAAATTGAGCAATGCAAGTACACATAAAATTAAGATTGGTTTAAACAAGACAAAAGACTCAGTAAATCGGAAGAGGGGAATGACATATAAAGCTACAAGTCCTACTTTACTATGGCCAATGGTTGTACTCACCAATGACATATTAATCTAGGTGTTCAATGGTTGTACTCACCAATAACTTACTCTTCCAACCTGTTGATGTGTTTTTCGTGACCGCACCAACACAAAATAAAGTTGCCAACGGCTACTCCATTCTCTCTTGATCAAAGTATTCCGCACGCTAAGATTGCAAGAGAGATCGTACATTCAACTCCAAGGTTCCTTCAATGGAATACACTCAGTTGGCTCGTTGTGATTTTGCTGGTATTTCAAGGGGACTTATGCAATTGTTCAACAGCTAACAACAGACAGCAGATTAAGGGCTTCACGTGGTTCGAATGATTCGACAGGTAAGCGCAAGTTTCCTAACACTAACCAGAAATGAACTGAATTTAAATGAGTTTAGGGATAAGAAGGTTCTAATCTACTCTAAGGCGTGGGACATGGCGATCAATTCTCGCAGACTTCAACCTAGCTTTGCTTTGCCTCACTTCGGACATCTTCCACAAAATCGGTGCAATCTTCAGAGGAGTAATCAAAGGTATTCAAATCACAATCTAGCATGAAGACACCATCACAACGATGCATGCCAACATATAAATCATAATCGAAGTTAAGTTTCATGATGTTCCAGTTGACCGCATAAAGGCCGAACACCGCCCGTCCGGTGAAGGCCGCTGGAAAAGTGAGCAGCATGGATAGCGAAGTTTTGCTTGTTTCAAATCAGGCGCACATTCCACAATTACTAAATTACTTGCATGAAATGGGAATCTAGCGCTACTTTAAAAAGCTACTTCAAAGATTCTCGTGTAGTTGGAGGCCGAAGAAGCTACATAAACTGTCTGCCGGATAACAGGAAGAGATCGCCATCAGTAGAAACTCTGCTTTTATTATGAGAAGTGTTGCAGCAACTTCTTACAAAGTATTCCGAGGGAGACTTTCTTCGCGCTTCGATCTAAAAGCTAAACTATCAAACTATGCTCTTGTTCCATCAATCTCTCTTGTATTCTTCCTACGCTATTCTAGCTTCCTAACAGAGGTACCAAATGAGGGGAATGCCGCAGCGACATATAGCTGGCCAAGTCGTTGGGCTGACTCAAATTCCGGTCGATGGATGGCCCAAATTGTGCCACCTTAGCCCTAACCCTAAAAAGAGGAGCGGAGTAATAAATGAACAATTAATGTCCACCATCCTCTAGAAGATTCTCGTTAGGAAACATGTTCACATTGTTCTTGTTCCTCTTCTTGACTGCAAACTGGATAAGTCTGGTCGCCACTGCTTCAACTCCTTGAATGGATATGGCGAGCACGTTCTCGATCTAACTTCAAGCGTGCAACATCATTCTTTTGCTTGATGATGATTTTCTTCTTTGATGTTGTTCTTCAACTTTGAAGTACTTGATGGTGACCATTAACGCTTGGGTTTCCATCTTTCCCTCCATCCTGAGCTTTGAAAACATTTCTTCTTTGCCACTTGAGTTGGGCACATACTAGGTCTCAACACTTAGCCATTTCTTCCAAGTATTCGCTTCATCTCCCCAAGTCATCATGCCTTGGCCTCGGTGTTCACCCTACAAAACAAGCAAGGAGAAGAGCATCAAAACACTTAATAATATAAAATGCCTTACTCCTTGATTTTCATGCTCAAAGTGCGGGTGATCACGGATTTATTAAAGGGTTCGGTGTTGTTTTCTAGCCAACTTTGCTTTCTTGTGGGGATTTTTTCAACATCATGGTGGGGCACTTCACAACACATTGCATCATATTTCAATGCCTTAGACGGTTTCATCCTCAAAGGGAAATATTTAAAATTACTTTCAAAATCAATCTTTGGAGAAATTTAACAGACTTCAAAAATTTGCATCTTCTTCAAAGGAATTTATTTCACTAGGTGGCAACTTTGGTTTATTCATCTTTGGCTCAAGAAGATTATCTTCGCGAAGAATTTGAGCAAATTCACCTAGGCGATTAACACCAAATTCATCCCGGTAGGCTGAACTTTTGGTACTTTCAACATCCTTTTCCTTTCTTGCCTTAGAAAAATTTTCAATTTTTTTTACTTAGGAAATCTCATTGTTCAAGTGCCCATCAAAATCTTCATCCTGAAATCCTTGGCGAGCTGTGGAAGACTTTGAAATCAATTCCTTGTCGCAGATGTTTGATACTGAGAAGAAAATTCCCTTCAGAAAGCGTCAAATCCATGGGTCTACAAACGAAGGGGTACATTTAATTTTTTTGAATTTTAACCTTAAAAAAATATTTGTCAATCAAATTTATTCTTATTCTTCATCTCTGGGCGTATTTTCTTGCTTGGCCTTGAAAATCTTCTTCAATCTTATGAAGCTAGAGTATTCTGACTCATCCTTGCCAATTTTATCCATGCCTTAACAAATTTCATCATCCTCTGTCAAGCTTAGGCGTATTTCTCTAGAGGTGGAATAAATTTCAACACTTAGAAAAATTTCAAATTTCTTCTCCAAACCAAGGGCGCATTTGCTAGGTGCTACCATTTCTCCATGCCTTAGGCATTTTCCAACCTCAACTTCTTCTTTGTTTTCTTCAGGCACATTTGAGGGTATGGGGTTTCATTTTCAACACTTAAAACAAATTTTCACCAACTCCCAGCGCATTTCACCCTTTAGACTTCCATTTTACTTGCCTTAGAAACTTTTTACTTGAGTCTTCTTGGATGGCGCATTGATGGGCCTCCTGCCATTTACCAATACTTAGAAAATTTCTCATGTTTCCTCACAAGCTTGGGCGCATATCATGTGCTGAGGAGGAAATTTCAAACACTTAGCAACTTTTCCAAGAGTCATCTTAAACTTGGGCGCATTTGGGACTCCAAGGAGGAATTAACCACGCCCTAGATTCTTTTTCCTTCACCTTCATCTTGAGATGGGCGCATTTGAGGTATGGAGGAGGATATTTTCAACACTTATAATTTTTTCCTATCACATGCTGGATGAGGGCGCATTTTGGGGGTCCTGTTGGACTTAACGCGAGACTTAGAAATTTTAAATCACCTTCAAGGCAAGTTGGGCGCATATGGAGGTACTTACTTCCAATTTCAAACACTTAGCCAAAATCTCCAGGCATCTCTCTCCAAGGGCGCACTCAAGGGGGTCCAACTTTCACTTTCTGAGCCTTAGAAAATTTCACTACCAACTCCTCTTCAATCTTGGTGCATACCATCCCTTCTACTTCTAATTTCCTTGCCTTAGACAAATTCCAAGGCATCTCCAAGTCAAGGCGCAAATGAGGGCAGGAGCATTCATTTTACCATACTTAGAAATTTTCAAATCACTTCAATCTTACAAGGGCGCATTTGACATGTGCTACTTCTAGTTTCTATGCCTTAGAAAATTTTCTGACTTCAACCTCCAGCTTAGGTGCATTTGGGGGTAGTAGCTTTAAGTTTAAAACACTTAGAAAAATTTCCAAGTATCCATGCAAGGTGAGGCGCATTTCACATGGGTAGCTTCAAATCTTGATGCCTTGGAAAAATTTCAAGGCTTCCTCTTTCTTCTTAGGCGCATATAAAGGGGGCAAGCTTCAAATTTACAACACTTAGAAACTTTTTAACTCTCACCCAAGTTAAGGCGCATTTCTATGGGCGAGCTTCCAGTTTGCAACCCTTAGAATATTTTCCACTCACCTTCTACAAGTCAAGGCGCATATAGGGGTGCCTACTTCAAATTTTCATGCCTTAGAATATTTTAAAGTCTCCCCTTCTTCTCAAGGGCGCATTTCCATGGGTGAGCTTCAAGTTTTCAAGACTTGGAAACTTTTCTTACCCCTCCTCAAGTTCTTGGGCACATACAAGGGTCCTTGCTTCAAATTTTGAGGACTTAGTAAATTTCCCATCAATCTTCAGCTTCAAGGGCGCATTTCACCATGCCTTACTTCCAATTTCAAGCACTTAGAAAAAATTTCAGCCATCCTCAAGTAGCTAAGGCGCATTTGGCATGCTGGACTTCAAATTTCTCAGACTTAGTGAATTTTTCATGGCTCTTCAAGCTTCTAGAGCGGATTCGAGGGTGTCAAGCTTTCATTTTATCAAACTTGGATGAATTTTCCAGCTTTCGTCTGATTTAGGGCGAATTGTTCACATTGCCCTCAGCTTGCCCTAGCTTTCTCTTTTTAGAAATTTTCTGAAATTTTTCATTTTAAGCTGATTTCTAGCTCCATAAAGGCTTGATTTTCGCTTTGTCTCGAACCCTGTGATATGTTTGAGCTACTGGCGTCTGACTCCTGCATGTACCTTCTATTTTTAGCAACTTACTAAAAATAGTAACTGCTCAGAATGAGCTCAAACTTTGTGAGTGGATTGCCTCAAGGGTGTTGATTGTGACTGGATGCTGCCTCTGCGTGACTGTTGTGTTTCGCCCTACCTTTTAGGAAACCCTAATTCCTTTGCATGGACATGCTAAAAATAGTAAGTGCTTGATTTTCGAACTTTAGCAACTCCGTTTGATCTGAAATTCGCTCCATGGGGCCTTCATCACCTGTTTGACTTGTTCATACTGATGCCTCGTGCTGACCTACTATTTATAGCATGTTTCTGGAGGTGGTTTACTATTTATAGAAATTGGTTGATTTCATGACCTCCACAACTCCGTTTGACTTGAAATTTGAATGACGTGACCCTCATCGGTAGACCTGCCCGTTCACACTGGCGCTTGATGCTGACTTACTATTTATAGCCTGTTTCTGGACGCCTTACTATAAATAGTAAGTGCTCTGATTGCCTTCAAATTTTACCGGCGGATAGCTTGAAAGATACTGATCGCAGTGGGATACACCGGTTTTCGAAAATTCTGGCATTTTACCCCTCATTTTGGGTCCCGAAGCCAGAAACCCTAATTTGACTTGCATGTCGATCAAATGACCTCCGTTTGACCTCGTTTCTGTTGCACTTTGCTCCATTTGTGATATTGATATGTTGGGCAACTATCGGAATGGACCTGCTAAAAATAGTAAGTTTCTGAAAAGTGACCATCTCCGCTTGCATGTCACATCATTGCAGAGCTCTTGAAAAACCCATAAAGAATAACCTGACATGCGCTGAAAAGCCCTACATGCAAACCCTAAAAATAGCCTCCGAAGGCGGCTCCTGAAAGAGGTCCTAATCCTGATTTGCATGTTATACCACTGTGAAGCTTTCGAAAAACCCACAAAGAATATGCTGACATGCGCTGAAAACTTCAACATGCAAACCCTAAAAATAGCCTCTGAAGTCGAGACTACTGAAAGTTGTCATCTCATCTTGCATGTTATACCATGGCATAGGTCTCGGAAAACCCAAAAATAATCTCTAGACATGCGTTGAAGAATTTTGCAAATAAACCCCTAAAACTTGCTCTCGAAGGTGAACTTGCTAAAAATAGAAAGTTGTCCGTTTCAGCTCAAAATTTTCAAGCAGATAGTTCAAGGTGCCTAAAATGCATTGTATCGGTCAAAATTTCAACAGTGCTAAGAAAATGCCCCAAACCGAGTACTTACCAAAAATAGTAAGTTGCTGGAACTTGGTGAAAATTCAGTGGAAACTTGTTTGTAGCCCTCCTGACAATAATATTAGTCTCAGATTTCAATAGCCAAACTTGATTTGACCTCAAACCGACGTGCGAAATGCAAACCCTAATTCCACAGACTTGGCCAAAACTTCAATTGACACTCAAAGACGAGCACATCCCGGGAAAGGCAGATAGCAGAAAGAGAGAAACAAAGAGAAAAACAAAGCCAAAAGACCCGAACGGAGCAAAAATTAAGGGGTCCCCATTCAAATGGGGTGATGTGTGAAAAGGTCACAACACAACCATTAGGAGATATTACCCCATTCAAAAATAAGGGAGCATGAGTTTACTATCAAATCCCTACCCTCAAAGGAGATCAAGGAGATTTCATTATATGGCTCATTTGCATTGAATGGATGCAAAGCCTTTTGATTAGAAAACTGAAATTTGAGGGGCTCCAAAATGTCTTCATTAGTAGCATATAATGTTTAGGAACTGCTAGAGAGGCTTCTTTCAAATCAAAGATTTGAGCATATCATTGAGCTTTACTGTACAAAGGGTCCTGTAGTAGTTTTCCCTTAAAAACAGTGGTATTTAAAAATAAATAAAAATAGAGTAACGTGTGGAGGATATTGGAATAAACTCAGAGGACCACCTGGATTAGTCAAGAGTAATCGAAAATGAATGGAAATTTGGGGAAATGCATGTAGAATTTGTTGTGCCCAATCAAAATTTTTGCTTCATTAAGGCATTTTGAAAAGAATGGTAAAAGACTTGTAAAATTGTCGTCAAAAGTCAATTTCTAAAAATAGATAGTTGCTAAAAATAGACTTGAGTCAGGGTTTTTTGGGTTTGTTGTCAAATGAATGTTGGTAAAACTTTCTAAAAATAGAATCGTTGTTTCCAAGGTTCGAATTGATTCCGATTGGTCGAAAATACTTCCTAATCAGGCTGGTCCAATAAGAATCATCAAAAGGTCAGTATTTCTCTGTTGGGTCTATTTTGCTTTTTTGAAAGGCAAAGCATGAGTTCCGAAGTCATCAATGGAGGAAGGTCAGCTGCCAGGTTTCAGATTCAAAGTCTCAAATGCTGCACAAACATCAATGAACGACAAACAATGCACGCAAAACGAAGAACAGAGAAGGCCAAGAAAAAGTTGAAATTTGTGAAATTTTTGCTAACACTAGAGAAGTTGGGCACACCTAGCCAAGAAGGGGGCCTAGGATTTCATGCCTTAGTGAAATTTTGCCGTTTTTCGGAAAATGTGCATTTTTACTCATCATGTAATGACCTAACCCGTACGTCAAATAAAAATTTCACAATTTAACAATAATAAGAAAAGACAATGCCATTTCAATAAAAAAATTCTTTTCAATTTCAAAAACATGATATAACATTTTGCAACTTTAACTATTTCTTTCAAAAAGAAATCTACAAAGTAAATAAGTACAAGATACATAAGAAAAGACAATGCCATTTCAATAAAAAATTTCTTTTCAATTTCAAAAACATGATATAACATTTTGCAACTTTGACTATTTCTTTAAAAAAGAAATCTACAAAGTAAATAAGTACAAGATACATACATACCTCGAGAGCTTTTGAGCAAATAGAACTAAGAAGAGATTGATAGGGTATCCTTTAACGATTACCAACTGAGCATAGTGCTGTGTCCTACACAACTAGAACCTTGCTATTTCACAATCCCGAACTAGTAGAAGGATCACAATGAACTGACAGTGTAGTCTCAACTAATTCACATCTATGTGGAAGTCGTACATTTCACTACTTTGGCCAAAGTATTCTCATCAGTACTTCGAATGAAGGCCATCTATCATAAACACTACTCAGGACCGATTTGACTTAAGGCTTCCTTACTCTATGCATAGGTTTTGCCCTTCAATGGGTGAATCCGTCACCCTAGACATCCTACAATCATACTAACCTACTAGAAATGAAACAGCATAACAAGTAAACTCAAATCCTCTCCTATTCTGGAAATCAAAATCCTAGGAGTTACACAAGCTTCACTAAGTTAATCTAATAACTTAAGCTATGGATTGTACTTGACTTGATGCCATCATCCCTGTCCTAGTATTTAGTATCTACTTCTACATACTCTTCTTATATGGAGATCATACAAGAAATACATTGCACATAATAAGCAACCTTTAACCTTTATCCATTTCACTTGCTAAGTACAAATAAGTAAAGCAATTCATAAAACAACTCATTCTTTCTTTCACACAGAATACAGCTATGATTGTCTTTCAACCTATGCACAACAGTAAGCATAAAGATTCCATTTTTAATTAAATAACCAAGAATTGAGTAGATAGTAGAAGAATATCCCATGCCTGTTCTCAAAGCTTCCTTCAAAGAAGATGTCTTAGCACGTGAAATGACTGACAGTTCCTCTTTAAATTGCAGACTTCACTTCTCAACTTAACTCATAGATGCCTCTTCTCACTCAATTATAAACACTCAGAAATTGATATGCTCAACTCACAAAATTTGGTGATTGCTCTCAGTAAATGAAAAACTCACAGTAAATAGAAAGTTCATAGCAATATGGTTGCTCTCAGGAAATATGAAAACTCAGAAAATAGAAAGAACTCACAGTAAATATGATTCTCAAAAATTTGAAACTCTCAGCAGTATGAATGCACTCATAAATTATAAGTAAACTCTCAAGAAATATAAATCACTCTCAGAAATTAAGCTCTTCAAAAATAATGAATTCGTAAGTAAGAATGATGAACAGGGCAGCCTTTTATAGAGCCCCAACCCCTTTGCTTTCCACATTACTTGGCATGTAAACTGCCAGAACTACATTTTGAACAATTCCAACTAAAATGTGGCTTATTTCCACACATACATAGCTTAAAAGTAGTGAGTCGACTTCCAACAACACAAAAAATGTTTCAACCCTTTGCAGATGTTAAAAATGGTGAAACGACACGTACAGGTGTCTCAATAATGGCGCCATTCCAGCAACTAGTGGGTGATTCCTTTCTCAGGAAATGGTCAAGGATAGACGAAAACCAAATTGCCCTTATTCAAGGTTCGATTGATAGCTTGCAGGCTGCTGGTAAATTCCTGTGACTTGGTCTTGCCGTGCGCTTTAGCCTGTGCGCATATATTTCCTCTCACGCCATTGCTCTTTTCATTTTATTTCCTTGTAATGTTTTGATATAGTTTTCCATGGAATATTTCCCTCTTTCAAAGTTTGGCGTCATTTATCGCAAAAGCTCGATTCAAATAAAAAATGATTTGATATAACTTAATTTGATATAAATCGGTTTCCATAGTTCAATATTCGATATCTCATGAATTGATTTATTCATTCACTTTAATAGTTGAAAATAAAGTCTTCATTTAACTATGAGATATATCGATTCCTTATTTATTTCAATTCAAGTAATTTATATATTTATATGTATATTTAACTATATACATATATATATATATATATTATTATAGTTTTTATTTTACTTTAATACATATATATGTATATATATTTAAATATTATAATTTAAATATGCTTATATATACATATATAAATATATACACATTTACATATTTGTTTGATAAATACATATATTGCGAGCCAGTCAGCATACTTTCCATATACATATCTATGTATATGTGTATATATGTGTATATGTAAATTCCAAGGTAATATTAAAATAATATTATAGTATCCACAGATAATAGGTAGCGTGTGTATGTATATACATGTATATCCTTGTATATTCCATAGTGTACATACTATATACATGTATACACATACCCACTCAACCTATTCACTTAAATTCATTCACGTTTCCCACACAGTGATCATAGCACAGTAAGTTAGATAGATAAATAGACATCACTCACAAGCACAAAGAAGTAAACACGACTCCTAAGCCTATAAATGACTTATCAAGACCAACTTAACTGACTTGGTTCCTCCAAACCTATAATGACGTGTGTGTATGCTCAATTGGTTCTCATTACTGTTTACCCGACCAAGCTCCTCCTTGAGTGATATTTCTCCTCTACCTGGAGGAATGGTCCTCTTACCTGCACACCATGACACGACAATGGGAGTCATATGCTCACAACAAAGTAGTATACATGAAACATCTCAAAAGTTAGAATAAACATTATTCCATAACTTGCATGCAACATTAATCAAGAATTACATTAATAGAACTATCAGTCAAATGAGACAATCATTTAAATAGGACACATTTATTTTGATAACAAGAACATGTTTTATTCATCTGAATGATTCAATCATTACAATTTATTGCCCTATGCAATAGTAGCTATACAATTGGGGTGTAACACATCAGCTCAATTTAGTTCCAGTCAAAAGCAGTCAAAAGCGGTTTTTAGGGCTGGGAAAAGCAGGATATCACCTCAGTTATGTTCAGGCTCCTCAGTTGACTCATTATCCAGTGCCGAGGGTCCGTCAGACTGCGGAAAATCGAGATCGAACGGAGGTAGTTTGCGAAAAACGAAGAAAATGAAGGAAAAGTTGAAAATCATCAAATTTTCAGTAAGTTTGGGATGCTTGGGCACCCCTGTCAAGGAGGGGCACCTAGCTTCTCAACACTTAGTTTATTTTTCGCTCATTCGTAAATTCATCAAAACTTCTTTGTTAGCCTAGTTCAGGATCTCAGAAATTCAATCAATTTAGTGTCAGAGGCTGACAAAGGGTACAATTTATCTCAGATATGATCAGGCTTGCCAGATTGATTGCCTTTTAGACTTTGTTGTTCACCGGATGGCGGGAAACGATGATCAAATAGGGGTCACTGGCTCCCAGCAGAAACATGCAAAGGAAAATTTGAAAATCATGAAATTTTTTCTAAGTTTGGCAATGCTTGGTGCCCTTGTCAGCTAGGGGCGCCCAAGTCTTCATGCCTTAGAAATTTTTAATCTTGAAGCGCCTTCTTTCCAGTTCATCCTCTGTTGGCAGTTTCGACAACTCACAATTATAATCAGACGATGTCGGACGCTAGTATGAAATTGGGGATCACTGCAGCAATGGTCAAACATGAGATTGCCATGATCAAATAGGTTTTATCATTTGGTAGCGTCAGATTGCTGATCATCAAGTCAAAGGTAGGCCTCACTAGAAGCAGAAGCAAGCGAAAGATTGAAAATGATGAAAAAATGACTAACTTTGGCAATGCTAGGCGCCCCTGTCTAGTCAGCACTCCTAGCATCTCATGCCTTAGTCATTTTTCGGCTTCTGTTGTTTATTGTTCAAGAATGCGTCCTCACTCGCTCGCTTTTTTTCCCTACAAACGAGGAATTCACAGTTGCATGTGCAAATCAACTCAGATTTTCTCATGGATAGACTTCAACATTTTAGGGGTTTTGCAAAGAAAGCACTTTTTTTTGCAGGTTGGCATCCAGAGGAAGAAACATATCTTTTTCTTCTCATCAAGATTTGGAGGCTCAAACGGAGTACTTTTCAGTATTCTTCTATGTTCCACCGGCGTCTGGGACGGCGGGACGTCGAGACGGGGGGACGGGTTTCCGGCGGGGGGACACAAGGGGCCTCAATTTCGGGACGGCGGGGGGACGGCGGGGGGACGGTGGCGGGGGGGCGGGAGGGGGGACGGGGTGTATATACTATATACTATACATATGGTACTTAAAATGCTAGTTATAAAAAGATGTATAAGACTATTAAGAAGTAAAATAGCAAAATTGAGATACTAAATTAGTACTTGAACATTGAACATTGAATATTGAAGTTTTCAGTATCGAATGATGAATTACTAATTAGAAATTAGAATAGTAATACTCAATACTACAATGTAACAATTGTTGCATCGGCAAATGGAAGATTTCTATTATATTATATCAAAAATATCTGATTATAAAGATGATTACAATGAGTAGCATGATTATATGATATCAAAACAAGTACAAAATCAAAATGTCAAAATGACAAAATGTAGTGAAGGAGGCAGAGGCCTCTAATCATCCCTCGGGAGGTCGGCAAACTCCTCATCACTAGAACCACTGGACTCCTCAAGGTCAAGATCCGCCAAAGGAACACCAACCAACCCTATATCTGAAGCATCCTCATCCTCATCAATCTGTGATGGCTCCTCTGGCTCTACATCCCATCGTGCTGCTGGGCTCTCCTTGTACACACGTGTCCTGCGGTCAGTGATACGCAAGGCACTATGTACAGCCACTAGCTTCTCTGCTCTCTTAGAGGTAAGTCTATTCCTCTTAAGAGAGTGGATGAAGCTATAAGTAGACCAGTTCCTCTCAGAAGCTGAAGAACTAGAAACCTGGGACAGCAAACGAATGGCTAGTGTGGTAGTCAGTGATTTCGGTCCATGACAAGTCCACCACAAAATCGGATCCTCCTGTGCCATAGTTCTTATGTCCGCCTTTGCTGCAGCCTTATAACCCCTAAGAGTAGCAAATTTCGTCCACTCAGTGCGAATGGTGCCAGCAGCTTCAACATCATACATCCTATCAATGCATTTGAAGAACCCTTCCTTCACCTCATCATCCTGAATCGGTGTAACTCTCCCAGGCCTAGGCATGTACCACTTCGGATTCAATGCATAAGCAGCCATGTGCAAGGGAGTGTTTAGGCTGTCCCATCTACGCTGAATAATAGGCTGAATGTAAACATTGTAGAACGCTAAAGTGGGGTCCTTCTCTTGCACAGCTGCCCTCATCTGACCAAGCATAGAATCAATGCACTCATACACCTCCCCAAGGTTAGGTGCATCCCCATCCCCATATCTGATGACCTGTACAACTGGTGTAATGATGGTGACAATATATTTTGCATCATGCCAAAATGCATCACTCTTCACTATCTCCTTCACCCTCTTCCCCTGCTCTGTCCTGGACCCATCCCAACGATTCCAGTCTTGTGTCATAACCATGACTTGCAGTGGCTCTTGCAACTCAAGCATTCTCTCCAAAAGAATGAAATAGGATGCATATCTGGTCTCAACTGGTTTCAAGAACTCCTTCTTCGCGAAGCTCCTGAAGATGGCATGTGAAGTGTGGTGGTTGCAGATATACATCTGCACATCTCTAGCATTGCTGACCACTCCTCTAATCCACTCAATCTTCCCCATGTCCTTGAGTGCATTGTTCATGGCATGCACACAACATGGAGTCCACCAAATGTGTCTGTATGATGCCTCTATAAGCCTCCCTGCAGCTCTGCACACATGTGCTGCATCTGTCACTACTTGGACCACATTTTGTGGCCCAATCTCCTCAATAGCTGCCCGAAGGATCTCAAACTGAAAATCAGCATCTTTTCGATGCCCTGAACAATCAACTGCCCTGAGAAAGAATGGCCCCTCTGAACATGTAACTATAACATTGATGAGTGGACGATGCCTAATGTCCGTCCACCCATCCATAACTATGCTACATCCAGAGTCCTCCCAACATGCCCTCATCGTCTCCATCAATGAATTGATCTTGGCATAGTTGTTATCCAAGATCGTGGTCCTCAATTTGTGCTCACCTGGTGGCACATATGATGGTCCTCCCTTCGCCACCATCGACATCATCTCCTTATAATAAGGAGATCGAGCTACATGGAATGGGATTCCATTGGCAAAAAAGAACCTGCCAATGGAATCATCTATCTGATCCCTCAGGTGCACATTAAATAAATCAGCTATGGGGTTAGGCTGACTTTGCATCTTGCGTTTCCCCTTGCCCTGTTGTGATGCAGCCATAGTGCTATAAGTGGATGACGGTCCTGAGGCTGACCCTGACAATGTTCCTGCTCTCTGATGCAATGTAGGAGTAGAAGTACGTGGCTGCGTCTGCATTTGCTGCTCCTGAATCTGCTGAATAGTCTGAATATGTTGCCTACCAGACAAGGTAGTAGGCATTGGAACTGCCAGGTCATCTGGAACACCCCAAAGCTTGTTGAATTCAATTCTGTATTTCAAATTTTTAGGGTCCTTCAAAAATTCGCATGCTCCCACACCCTTTCCTGGCCAAAAGAGGAAGTGTGCATTAACTCTGGTGATGCTCCCAAACCAATCATCACCACAAATGTTGCATTGCCATTTCCTCGTACCACCAGTTGATGACGTTGGGGCTGTTATTCTTGTTGCAAACTGTTTGAGAGGAGATTTGGGATCATAAGACCCCTAGCCCACTTTGCCAAAACCTGGGAAGGGCAATCAGTAGAAACTGGTGCACTAGCTATGGAACTAGTATGCCCTTCTGGATTTGACCCTTGCTCACCCCCCTCATTGTGCTCATCCTCATGCTCAGGTTCATATTCTGATTGGCTTGCACTATGAGAATCAGTTTCCATCTCATGCTCACTCATTTCATGACTATGGGAGCTCATTTTGACACTGCATTTCACAAAATGAAAAAAAATTCAATAAACACATAGTTTCAGCCTATGCCCTACTTTAAAATTAAAAAATAAAACTCTATATTTTAAATTTTTCAACAAATTTTATATTGCAAAACAAAATCTAAGATTCTAAATTAATTTAGAAACTAGAAAATGGAACAACAAGAATTTAGAATTTAGAAATGAAATAAGAAAAATTAAAAAATGAAACAACAAGAAATGAAAGAACTTAGAACATTGAAAATCAGAAAATAAAATAAAAAATAAGTTAAAAACCCTACCTTTTGCTTGAAAAATCTCTTCAACAAGGTGAAGAATCTTCCTCCTCTTCTTCTTCTTGCTCCTTGACACTCCTTTTTCACTTGCAATCACTCCTTTCACTCCTCCAATCACTCTTTCCTCAGCCTTCACTCTTCTTCTTCTTGCTGTAGCAAACAAGTAGAAATGCAAATGTGAATAAAAATGAAGATTAGAGGGCCTTTTGAAGGCATGTTAGAGTTTAGATGGGCCCCACATGCCCTTAGGGTTCGAACATAAGAAATAGACTATTAAAAAAATCTTTAAAAATTGAGTTTTAATGTTGCAAATGGCTGTCCAACGCGGGAGACGCCTGGGCGTCCCCGAGACGCTCGAGGGACGCCCAGGCGTCTCCCTCGGCGTCTCGGAGACGCCCAGGCGTCTCCGGCGGCGAGCTGAGGAATGGTGGCGCCGCCGGAAACGTGGGAACGCCGTCCCCACGTCTCCGGGACGTCCCCGTCTCCGAGACGCTAGGGCCTAGAGGGGGGGACGCGTCCCCGGGGTTCACTGGTATTCTTTGTGGATTCAGGATTAGGAAGCACAAAGGCACGCTTTTTCATGGTCCATTCTTCTAGGGCATCACATTTCAGAAACAGGTGGTCAGCCTTTTCAATTTTCATCGATCTGGGTCCACTTGCTTTTTTCTCCTATTGAAGATTGGAAAATTTTATATTTCCAAAAAAATGTTTTTTTCATGTTTTTTGGGTAAAAACTCAGCTTTTTCAAAATTTGATGAACTGGGTCTCTTCAGAAGGAGATTGTCTACAAAACCTAGGTCTCAACTTTTTTTCGAGAATCCGGTTTTTGGAGAAAAAGCAACAACTTATTTTTAGCAATTTGTGCAAAACTTTTCCAAACATAGGCGTGTTTATAGTCAAAATTCAAGTTTTTCAACATGCAGTATTCTCCAATAGAAATCAGAACCAAATCAGTGTTGCTCTTCGATTACTTGAGAACATTCGAAATTGACTTGCATCATGTGGTTCCAGTGCTTGATTTGTGTGCTTTGGAAGATGTAGGAAACATTGCAATTAGGAATCTTGGTCAGTCTGGGTTGCTTGTAGTAGCTTCAATTCCCATCTCAGTGCAGAGCCTTGAATTGTAATTGCTTGTGTTAAGCATTACAACCCAACTTCACAGGAATTCCAGTCAGTAGATGGGCATATTATTTGCAGTTTTAGGCCGGATCATGTGGAGAGATGTTTCTCAATACCACCATGGACAAAAAATTTCATCATTTCAATTGAAGAATGTGAAAAGGCTTGGTATGAGCAAAAGGAGAAATACCGGAAAAGAGTTGCACAAAAGTGGCTGAAAGAGAAGCAGAATACTTTGCCAAGGAATGTTGGGCGTGGTGAGTTTAAGGAAGAAATTGCAGCCATGATCAGTTTCCTCAACCGAGTCATAGGCCAAGCAGAGGCAAATAAATTTGAGCCTTGGATGTTTTACATCATTTCCCAGATTATTGATAGAACATAACACTATGATTGGCCAACTTTGATCAGTGATAGTCTCCACCGTCAGATGAGAGAATTCTACAAGATCCATGAGTTTCACATGATATCTTACCTCGTATATCTAATGGCCTTTCAAGGAAAGTTTAGAGGTTTGAATATCATTGGAACTTTGAGTGTTCAACATGTGTATGATTATTACCCATAGTTGGAGTTTTCAGAGTCTGCGTGACATTATAGGTGGGTGAATGATGCATTTTTGATGCATATGGTACAAGATTTAGATAATGAGTTGCATGTATGAATTTTAGCAAATGCCAGATTGGCAATGGTGGAGTGCATTGATTGGTTTATCCAATTTCCCACGTTCTCCTACATCAGGGTATATGGCTTCTCAGGTGATCTAGTCATGCTACCAAGATATCCCACAAATGAGGTAGTGTTCATGGAATTTTTAAGGCAAGTGTATGAAGTTCACCTATTTTTGCGTAACAGGCGCAAGACTGCATTCAGTTTCCCGGTTGGAATGGGCATCTGCAGATGTAGATCATCAGCTGATGCCAAGTTGATGAGTGATGAAATGCCAAAGTTTGGCCTCAAGTTTTTCAATGAGAGGTGTTCGTATGATCCTCGTGGAGTTTTTGCATTGCGTGTTGGACAAAATCATGCACATGTGCCTGTAGTTGAAGATTTTTGGGCTAATTGTGCGGATGAGTTTGAAGTGCGGAAGTCCAATTACAACAGATGAGTTGGAAGGTCTGTCAGATGATGATGGGGAAGTCCTACTTCCCATGTATGCCAAAGACCAGGTTGATTAGCGACCACTTCCACAAATTAATTGGTCCACCAAAGAGAGCACCTTAATTGAGGAATGAACAAGCCGAATTGTTAAGAACAATAGGATATTCTTGAGCAGTAAAAGGACGCGAAAGGTAGCTATTCTAGTTGTAGAGCCGCCAGTAGTCCAATCATCTCTACCTTCTTCTAAGCCGAAACCAAGAGTGAAGGCTATGAGCATTCCTCCAGAAGGTACAAAGATTAGCAAAATGGCGAAGAGTTAAAAGAAAAGGTGGAGTCTCCCGTTCGGACTCAGCAAGAGCACTCAATAGTTGCATCTCAGACATTTCCAGAAGAATTAGCACCACAAGTTGAAGCAGTGCCTTCATATCCTGATTCTTCACCATCACTGAAGCCTTCTCCCATACATATAGATTCAAAAGTTGAAGAAATCAATGAAATTGGAACCAAATCTCCCAGAGAAGTTAGTAAAGACACCTTGTCTTGGCTTGAGAACATCCTAGGTAGGAAGAGGAGGAAGCCATCTTATCAGTTGAACTTTGCAGAACTTGATAACGTCTACCAAGACACACCGGCAAAGAAACCTAAGAAGCAAGTTCACATGAAGAAGAATTCAAATGGCAAGATTATCCTTGAGACTGCTACACCTCGGGAGGACAAGAACGTTGATGAGGTTGAGATTGATGACTTCAAGGTTGTCAAGGCCAATCTCGGTAGGAGTACCTGGCATACTGATCTGAATCTCTTTGAGGTTGTAGTAGGTAATTCTAAGGAACGAGTGCTCAAGGATGGAGAAGATAAGGCAGCCTTCAAGGCTAGGATTCGGTAACTGCGGCAATATATTTCAAATCTCTTGCATGGCACTTCACAGACCACTTTGTTGCTTCCACAAATTTTGGAGTCATCAACAAATCAACATCAGCTAAGTCAGCTGGTCATATACAGGAAGCATATGCGAGATTGGATAGAGGAATTCATTAGCAGGGGCAGATTTATACTTGCAGAGGTATACCAATTAAGGTATAACGCCCATGATCTTCGCCAAGGGATTCAAGGGTTTGAGCTGTGTATGGCAGAAGTGAAACCAATGCATGAGACCATCATTTTAGACTTGAGGATGGCTTATGATTCAATCATTATAGAAGAACATAAGAAGATTTTTGCTTGGAGAGAACAACACCTCTTCAAAGTAAAAACCCATGAGAGAATATCTGAAGAATTGGCTAAATATAGACAGAAGGTTGTTGATGTCCTCAAGTTCATAAGCACATTTGTTTCACAGATCCCTTGTCAATAACATCATGATGATGGCACTTTCATTGATCTCAATGAAGTGCAAATAGAGTTCCAGAATCTCGTCCGTGGCAGTTTCAGCAGTGATCCTGTTGCCGACAAGATGAATCATGTTGCCATGATGTCAACAAAATTTGATAAAGTAGCTGAAGAGGTGAAAGATTTTTTGAGTTTGATTGTAGAAGGCGAGGAGATCCTAGAAAAGCAGAATATTGCTCTAGATAGTATTAGTGCTCCTGACAAAGAGGCAGTTACCAACTTTTTGGCAAATATAGTTTCCCAAATCAATGAATTTGTCATCTTTTTGGGGCAATAAAGATTTCCAAGAATATAAATTAAAAGCAACAGTTAACTCTACGCCTTTTCGAGTTTTCTTGCTAGTCTTGTCTCATGCTTATCTATTCTTCTTGAAATAGGAAAAAAAAATCAAATGTATGGTTGAAACTTTCCTTGCTTTTTGTTTTTAGCAGGTGCTTAGCTAGTTGTCTTGTTTTAGTTTTAGAAATAAAGCTTGTGAGTTGGCAAGCCTAGTGAACTTAAAGCAAGGAGATTTTGGGGTTCCCTACTCCTTGTTTGTGTATAAATAAGGGCAGCCTTGCCCATTCTTTCTTAACCGTTATTGTGATAATAAATTCCTGAGCCTACTTTTGCCGCAACTTTGTTATTCAGTGTTTGTTCACTTTGTGTAAGAGCAAGTTTGTAAGCCTATTTTACTGCAAATTATTGTTCAGTTGATGTTCAATCTGTGTCAAGTGTAATCTAGTTGATCGCTAAATTGTAAGCCTGTCATTACTACAAATTTGCTGTCCCCAAAAGTGTAATTGCTATATAAAATTTGAGGAAGGAAATCTCATGCCTACTTTGCTCTGATCTACTGTCTCAAATTTTGTTTTATGTGTTTTTCTTATATAATCTTTATTTCCGCTTACATCTAAAAGTACAATGAGTCTACAGGTGTGTTTTGGAAGTGAGTTTATTTAAGTTTCTATGTCAAATCATTGTCATGTCCCCATGACTGTTGAATAACGAAGAGCATACTTAAAACTATTAGCCAATTGAGTATCATTATAATTATAATTGTCAAAGACAACATTACAATTATAAATATTATAAATAACAATATAAATATTAACAATCCAAATAATAAAATAAATATTACAAATATATAAATTAATATAAAATCAACCTATAAATATAATACTAAGAGGCATACCAAATGATCGCAATAATGATATCAACGGGAACTAATAATAAAATTCGAATATGATAATATCATAAATTGAATTTACACCGTGTTGGTGTACGTTTTATCATCCACCGAACACACAGAATAAAATGTCCAAAGATACTCTATCCTCTCTTGAAAAACCACTGCATATGCTAAGATTGCGAGAAGATCATATGGCGATTCCAAGGTTTCTTTTGTCAGGTCTTGATGTGTGAATAAGCTCAATGGGCATTGTGATATGCTGGTAATACACAAAGGGACTTACGCTAGGCAATTTCTTCACAAGTTAGGACTTAGACGAATTTAATATTAAATGCTTCTTCTATCGAGATTTTCAGTTTGGGATCTCAAAAAAGTGTAAAAAGGAATTCTAATCTATTCCTAGGAATTCAAGAGATGGTAAAGATCAGGTGAAACTGGTAACCATGCTTTGCTTCGCCTCCCTGGGACAACTACACAAAGGGGGTGGAATCTTCAAAGGGTGTGATTATAATTTTCATGCCTTGAATAAGGCTGAAGTTAAGCATCCGCAATCACGAGCTCAGGCTAACTTTTCGCATTCAATGAAAATCATCCATCCAAAGAAAGTATGAGCAATGTTTCACCCCAAATCTATACTATCAAATCTTGCATTCACTTAACAAACATTCAAAGCAAATTCTATCTTAATTCTAATCTAATTCTATTTTAATTCTAATCTATTGTTGAAGAAGTTATGCAACCTTGCAAACCACTTGACAATAAAAGGGATTCAAAGCAAATCATGCATAAGAGCTTTTATTATCGGAAGTAGCAAAACCCATCAATCTCATACACTTTCTTCACCCTTTACAAATCAGGGGCGAGCTCAATTTATAGGCTCCCCAATTACAATTCAATGGCCAAGATTGATTTAGGATCAAAGGCTGAGATTACAAAATAAAACCCTAATTAAGGTTTGTCACAAGCAACTACCTCTCGACCAATGAGAAAATTTCATTTGGGGACACTTGTCCTTCTGCTAAATATGAACCGACAATAAAATAGAAAGTTGTTGAATCTGGACGTGCTGACTTGTAACAATTTGATTGGTCAAGGCGCCACTTCATCAGGTTGGATGTCCTCCTTGGTCACTTTGTTCGTTTTTCCATGTTCTTGCCTTAGAATATCTTTCCTTGCTGACAACTTTGTCCTTTGCGCTTGTTCCTTCCTAGCTTTGATCTTGGATTCCAGTTTGTATAAAAAAATATACTTGTCATCATCTGATTCCGATTGGAAGTTTGTCTTTAATTCTTCAGGAGATGAAATCCTTCAAGAAGTTGCCTTGATTGCTTCAATAGGTCTGGGATTGTAGATGAAATCCCTCCAAGATGTCCGACTATTCTTTCAAGTGCCTTGAATTTGGAGAAGAATGCCTCTGTGCTTTTGCCATAATGGAGGAAATTGGAATTTTCGTTGTGAATTATTTCCCATACTTAGCCAAATTTTCGCTATTCAAGTTCATTTTGTAACACCTTCATGTGGACCATTCAACATTTACCAAGATTTTGGCCATGCTCGAATGAACTTTTCCTATGGATTTGCCTTTAATTCTAAATCTGGCTTGTACTAAGTAGGGAAAACTCCATCCTTGGACAAAGATTTTATTCACTTCCTCTTTATTTTCTTCTTCATTTCTCTTATTTTCTTTCCAACACTTAGTCAATTTTCTTATCCTCTCCTTGGTATCAACACTTAGCCAATTTTCTTATCCTCTCCTTGGGCGAACTTTATCAATACTTAGACATTTTTCCTTCTTAGGCCATGTCGGACTTCATGATTGTTTGGACATGTCTTACTTTGGGAAAAGTCGGACTTTGTCTAGCTTGTGCCATTCCATCTTCAAGTGGGGCGGACTTTGTGAAGGCTAAGACACTTCATCCTCAAGTGGGGCGGACTTGGAAGCCTCTTTGCCAAGGGGTGGCAGACTTCTTGATGTTCTATCCAATCCTCATCTTCTTAATGGCGGACTTCATAAACTTCTTTCCATATGTATGGCGGAATTCCTTGAGTCTTGGACATTGCACACTTGAGGGAAGTCCAACTTCATGAGGGTTTGGCCATGCTTCTTTGATGCCTAGGCGGACTTTAAAAAAGTTTTGACATTCTCTTCAAGGGCGGACTTTCTTATGTGCTAGACATTTCCATCATCTTCCAGGTGGACTTCATATTCTTCATGCCATATTATCTTCTAAGCGGACTTGCTTTAGCCTTAGACACTTAACCAAAATTTTCAAGTCTTGCTCATACTAAGCCAAAAGAAAATTTCTTCTCTTGGCTGGGTGGACTTCATCCACTTCATGCCATTCTCATCTCCCCTCTAGGAACTTCATGCCTTAAAAATTTTCCATCATGCTTTAGGGCGGACTTTGGACTGTCTTGGACACTTCTCCATGCGGACTTTGCCCTTGTCTTGGACATCCATCCTTGGGCGGACTTGAAGCTTGCCTTGCCATTTTCTTTTAAGTGCTGGGCGGACTTGGAGAATATTTTTCCAAGGCATGGGCAGACTTTCAAGATTTCTTGCCATTGCCTTGTCAAAGCTTGGGTGGACTTTCCATGAGGCTTGCCATGTGAAGGGCGGACTTGCCATTGTCTTTTCCATGGCAAGGGCGGACTTCCAAGTCTTTTAGCCATTCTCATTGCTTCTTCCAAGCGAACTTTCCATTGCCATTGCCATGGGCGAATTTCTCCAGACGTGCATCATTTTCCATCCTTGATCACCATGAATTTCATGCTTGCCTCTTCTTGATTTTTCCAGATTTTTCATTGCTTTTCCATGCTTTTCTTGATTTTTTCATTGATTTTTGCTTGATTTTTCAATTTTTTTGGCATCTGGTGGCCTGATTTTGATTCTAAAAATGGAAATGTTGACTCCATGACCAGGGTTAACTTTCTAAAAATAGAAAAAGCAAAATCCCTAAAAAAATAGGAGTCTCAGATTGGTCCAAAAATGCCAAAAATGAAAAAAGCAAAAATCCCTAAAAAATAGGAAGTGTTAGAATTGACTCAAAGCACAGGCAATCCTCGTCTTCCGGACCTTCTGAGCACTTCCATGGCGTTTAGGCACTGTTTCGGGCTCAAATTCTCAACTTGGCTCGGATGGCTTTCAAAACTCTAACTCCTCATTGTAAAAGAAAAATGGTGATAAGCAGTTGCGTTGCCAAGGCAAAAAGCGAAAACAGGGGGTCCCCATTTGCAATGGGGTGATGTGTGAAAAGGTCACTACACACCGGAATATATCTAAACTTATTATTGTGTAAGACCACTAAAATACGGCATAGTGTCTACAAACTAAACATCCTTATTGACTCCTGATACTAGGTACCTAAATCCATGCATAGGAATATCATCGGCAATGAATTTAGCATAAAGAACACTAACGACTATTTAACCTCATTATTGGGCATCCTTCATGAGTCGATAATCCAATATCGAGTCGCTATGATGACACAACTAATCATAAAATACAAAGTAGAAATGATAGTAGGCGTTTGGATACAAAGTGCTGTTATAAATAACATGAATCCAATATCGAGTATCGCTCTAGTGTTATTCTTTCATCTTATTGATTTCATGGAATCGCTTTTCAGTTGTAA
The DNA here is from genome assembly GCA_007258455.2 of Sequoia sempervirens. Taxonomy (NCBI): domain Eukaryota; kingdom Viridiplantae; phylum Streptophyta; class Pinopsida; order Cupressales; family Cupressaceae; genus Sequoia; species Sequoia sempervirens. The sequence goes on from VDFB02263264.1 coordinate 24,815, forward strand.
GGCATATATAGTGTTCACTGAGTGTAATGACACTTATGATTCTCTAGGACGCAGACTCTTGATAGTCCCGTGAGCGGCATCTTACATGCATTTGCTTGACTGGCGGCTAACATAACCCCGTGAGCACACTCTCATTTTCCTTTTAGGAAAATTCGCTTGAGGAGATAGACACCTCACACGACATCCACAAGGTGAACATCTCCGGTGATGAGTAATAAAAGACTACAGGCGGCGAAATACATTAAGGAAATAGTAATTAAGATTTTAGGCAAACAATGATAAGCGCTAACTAAAGGATATGTCCCTTGACGTGGACATTTCTCTTCCAAAAGATGCATCCACTCCTTCAAGCAAATATAAAAGACAATAAGGAGAGGAAGGAGAAGGGGAACATTCTGGGGTAAAATATATTTTACACGATATCTGACTATATTGAATATCAGTCCATTAATTGAGAAGAGACAAAAATAAGGAACTTGAATCAGGTGACGTAACCTCACTTAGCATTAATAATCTAGCAATCCCAAACATCATACTTGATAGTCGATTAGCAAATGATTGATTGAAATAGGCACTATAATTCCATTTTGCAATCTCTTAAATATGCAACCGAAATATTCTGGAGAGGCCTACCCAAATTCCACCTTGACTGGGTCTAAACCATAGATCTTCTTGGCCGATTAATTATAGTTGCAAACCCTTGTACAGTCTATATAGACGAGGAACTTGAATATTAAAGATTGCTTCTAACTCTACATGATTACCGATGAATTTTTCCTTTTAGCTAATGCCTGGCCTCATGTGTTATTTAGTGAAAGATATTGGAGGGACTAACATTATACAAATATCTATATATGTTTTTCCATTAATTCAGAATTGAATGTACGAACTAATTGTGCTTATCTGATTGTTAGTGCAAGGATATCTTTAATATCATCATAATTGTAATGGATCTAAGAATTGATTATGATTTCCTTAACATTATGATAATTGTAGTTGGTCTATGAAATGATTTGATAAGAATGAATAATGAATAATGAATATAGTTATATCTGAATGCTTAAAGATTGTGTTCTGAGTGTTTGCAAACTTATTGGGAGGAAGGGTGTGAGGGAAGTGGTGCCTAAAAACCCCACTCAAGTCCACCACTGGAACCCAAGGCAGGGATGAGCCCTGGAGGGGTGGAAATTCCACTCATAGTCCACCCATTCCCAAGGCATGGGTGGGCCATGGAGGGGTGGGGATCCCACTTAAGAATCCGTCGAGGCCATGGAGGGGTGGTAGGCCTAGACCACTTGTACGCTCCCCGTGATCGTCCCTTATAGGTCAAGTGTCTTCTGAGGTGATGACATGGGTAGAGAAAGCAGGTACAAGTGTTTCCACTAAGCATGCCACTCTGAGGGTGGAATTGTCTTGGTTTGGATGTCTAGCTCGGGGCCAAGGGGTGGGTTGTCCTGATCGGACGCTTGTGCTCTTGGGTTTAGATGGATAGCTTTGGGTGGATCTACCCATGCCACTCCTCCTATGTCTTCATTATTGCTCTTATGATTATGTTTATATTTTGGATATCGAGATGTTAATGCTAACACATATGTGTATGTGGAAATGTTGTTAATATGGTGAATGCAGATTTCAGTCCTGGATTATATCATTAGAGAGAACATTCCTTTGGAAAGAAGAAACCCTAAACCTAATCAACAAACGAATTCTAGGGCATGGCCGGGTAAGGGACAATACAATCATTCCTCGTTTACTTTGACTCTCAAGCTTTGAGTTTACTTGAGTCATGATATTGCTATCAGGATTCAACCGTGTAGTTTTACGAGTCAAACTCATTGACCCATGTTTCATGAGTAGTGGTTCACAAGAACCCATCTCTCATGATAGTGAATGATCCACTTAGCACTCATTGCATCTATAGGTGATGCTCAGGAGAGTGAGTAGGCCTTCGGAAGTCGCATCTGATGTGCTCCTGGCTCAGTAGCGCTTAACCAAGGAGTTTTCCCGAGGTTAAGCCCCCATTTGGCTACAACCTCATTTTGAGCCTTCCAGCTTAAGCTGTGTGTGCCTTATAGACCATTCATTATAGAGCCCCTTTAAAACCATCAGTTTTGTTGTGGGTATTTTCCATAGAGTGTCAGGTGCTGAGTATTGTTGTCGGGTTTCAATAGTGTAGTTTTGAGATTGACTCATTGACCCATGTTTCATGGTAGTGGTTCACAAGAACCATCTCTCATGATATTAGATGTTCCACTTAGCATATTTGTCTAGGTGATGCTCCCGCAGGAGGTGAAGCGCACTGGAGGCCTTCAGGAGGTCACCCATCCCGGTGTGCTCTGGCTCAGCGTGCTTGGCAGGAGTTTTCCCAAGTTAAGCCCACTTGGCTACAGCCCCATTTTCAAAACCCAGCAAGTGTTGTGGGCATTCATTATAGATTTTTAGCTCATCAATTTTGATAGAAGTAGGAGGTATTTTCCACAACATGTCAAATTATGATATTGCGATGAGGATTCAATCATGTAGTTTTTCAAGTCAAACTCATTGAACCATGTTTCATGAGTAGTGGTTCACAAGAACCCATCTCATGATAATGGAGTAGTCCACTTAACTTCAGGCACATCTAGGTGATGCTCAGGGCCTTGGGGTTAGTTAAGCCCACTTAAAGCTCTGGCCCGTGCAGCCAAGTGTTGTATGAACCATTCATTATAGAGCCTTTAGCTCATCAATGTTGATAAGGAGGAGTATTTTCACAAGGGTGTCAAATTATGATATTGCCCCAAGTTCAGCATTGTAGTTTTAAAGTTAGGCACCAAGCAGCTTCGCTTGAGTTGGAGCAATCTTTGGGATAGGTGACCCTCGGGGGAAGGCTGGCCTTCACCAACTTGTAGGCATCACTATAGATGCAATGAGTGCTAAGTGGATCATTCATTATCATGAGAGATGGGTTCTTGAACCACTACTCATGGGAAAACATGGGTCAATGAGTTTGACTGCAAATGGAAACTACAGGTTTGAGTCTAGGTAGTATCATCTTAATTTACAAACATACATCGAAAATACCTCCTATTTACTTGAGTCGTTAGAAGCGTCTATAGTTTAGGCTTAGTTGTAGTTGAAGTTCTCGAAAAGAGAAAACCTCAACTACGATGCAAAGAGTTTTATAACCTTGTGCTCTTAGTTGAGAATAAAAAGATTGGCAGTTGTTTAGTTTTTCTTTTTAAGCATCAATCTGCGAAGAGGGAGCTTCCCCTCCTAATTTGAAGAGCAGTTCAACTGTGCGTAGCTGTCCATTTCTAATCGGCATTCTAGAGGTGCGAATTGAAATGCCAACAAAATTAAATAAAAACAGAGTTCAATTCACATGCATTATTTCATTTCATAAAGATTTGATAGTTCAACATTAGCCACAAATGCACAAGTAAAAGAAAGAACAGATTTCAAACCAGACTTGAAAATAATATAAAACCCACAAAGAATAAACAGATTTCTTGTTGTCTCAAGAGGATGGTCTCAAGAGGATGGTCTATTTGATTCATCACTAGTGATCTCAATCACCACCTTTTCAGCATTATCTCAATTTCAAGCCTCCTTACAACTGCACAAGATGAGTTCACGAAGGGCCAAGGGGGTACTTGCCTTTGGGGTCAAAGGGTACTGCGCTTGGGTCTAGATTGATCACCGGAGTAACCATTGTAATCTCACCCTTTGACCATGGTGTAACAAGGGGGGAGGATTAATTATGGGGAGTTGAAAGCGTTTGGAAGGATGAGGGAATTAGGATCGTTCCTAGACCGACTCATATGAATGGCATGGGCCACATGAGGTCAAGGAGGTCGTCTCATATGAATGGCATGCACCACATGAGATTAAGGAGATAGCCTCATATGAATGGCATGCGCCACATGAGGCCACGAAAACTAAGACACCCCAACAACCACGCTCTTCCATGCTTCTCCCCATGGTGGGCACCTTGAGGCAAGGTAATAATCGGGATAGTAAATTTACCATGGAATTACTAATGTTGAAACATGATGTTCCTCTTGTTAGGTTACGGTTGTAATTGATATCTAACTTATTTGCAGGATTTAAAGCAAACCTAGGTACTCTCTAAACCCTTAATTCACTTGTAAAATTGATAACTTAAGCTAGAATTGGTATAATCCCTACTAGGGACATTATACCTCAAAAGTCTATTGCGGTTTCAAACCTTTGAAGCAACTTTGCAGAAAAGTGAAAACGTGTGAATGAGTTTCAAAACCTCACTAGCTTAGATGATTTCATGGGTTTAGAACACTTCTACAAAAAATTCAGTTCTTTTCTTTTTATAATTTATTGGACTTTTGGACATTCCTTGCAATTTAGCTCAAAGAACAAAAGTGCAAGAGAGCCTTGATTATCTAATGCTTTGCTTTCCCATTGGGCTTTTGGACCTTTCGTGCAACTTGGTACAAAGTGCAAAACTGCATAGGAATGCCTATTTCTCAACATTATACTATTGTTAGGAATTTAGATTCTCCACGTGGTTTTTGAAAAATTGCAAACTTTGATGGAAGCTTTGATTCTCCGATTTTGACCTTTAAGATGAAGTGTAGAGATTTTTGAGAATTTTGAACAAATGACTTGTTGGTGTACGTTTTATCATCCATCGAACACATAGAATAAAATGTCCAAAGACACTTTATCCTCTCTTGGAAAACCACTGCATATGCTAAGATTGCAAGAAGATCATATGGCGATTCCAAGGTTTCTTTTGTCAAGTCTTGACGTGTGGATAAGCTCAATGGGCATTGTGATATGCTGGTAATACACAAAGGGACTTACACTAGGCTTGTTTAATTCACAAAGAAGGTCTAGACAATGAAGCTCTATTGTTTGGGTCTTGGATCATGGACTTCAAGCAAATTAAAAAGGAGATAAGGGTTTAGAAGTTCTAATCTACTCCTAAGAATTCAAGAGACGGTAAAGATTAGGTGAAACTAATAACCACGCTTTGCTTCGCCTCACTAGGACAACTGCACAAAGTGGGTGCAATCTTCAAGGGATGTGCTTATGATTTTTACGTCATGAACAATTACCATCAAATCGAACAATATTTATCCAGACAGAAGTTAAGCATCCACAATTATAAGCTCAGGCTAACTTTACACATTGAATAAAAATCATCTATTCAAAGAAAGTATGAGCAAAGTTTCACCATAAATCAATACTATCAAATCTTGCATTCATCTAACATGCATTCAAATCAAATTCTATTATAATTCTAATCTATTGTTGAAGGAGATATGTAACCTTGCTACCACTTGACAATAAGAAGGATTCAAAGCAAATCATGCATAAGAGCTTTTATTATCCAAAGTAGCTATACGCAACAATTTCATAAACTCTCTTCACACTTTGATAATGAGAGAGCAAGAGTTTATATAGAGTTTCTGAAAGCAAATGAAAGGCCGAGATCAAAACAAATTAACAGCCGAGATCAAGCCATATCAACCCTAATTAGGGTTTCCTAAAATAACATCAACATTAATTGCATGAAAGACAATTGGTGCCAGGAGCTATTTTCAAGGAAGTGCATCCCTATCCTCTCGGGCGACAGTGGGTTCAATGAACCTGGACACGATCGGGATGACCTCTTCCATCGTGACCTACGAGAGCATGTTTTCTTTGAATTTCAACCCATCCAACTCCTCAGCACATCTGGCAAAAGTATTCTCCCATTCCAATTCCTGTTTCAGAAAGGCATAAGAAGTTTGCCATCTTAGTCAAATTGTGCCTTAGGACCGGTGCAGTGATGGTGGAGAAGATTTCCTGAGCTCTGTTCTTTAGTATTTCCAGCTGCATGTCATTCTCTCGAATGATCTCCTTGGTCACTTACCTTGGAATATCTTTCTTTGCCGACAACTCTGTCCCTTGTACTTGTTTCTTCCTAGCTTTGAGCTTGGATTCCTTTTGAGATTTTGATTTCTTCTTCTCACTTGCATTTGAATCTTTGAGGTCTGCAAGTCTCCCCTTGGAGCAAATGTCTAGACTTAAAGTTATTAAACTTTTCTTTCCTGATTGCATTGAAATTCCTTCAAGTGCCTTGGATTTGGAGAAGAACTCCCCTGTGCTTTCACCACAATGGAGGAAATTGGAACTTTCTCCATGAAGTATCTTCCATACTTAGCCAAATTTTGTCTATTCAATTTCATTTTGTAACACCTTCATGTGGACCATTCAACACTTAGTCAAGATTTTGGCCATCTTCATGCTCTAATGAACTTTTCCTGTGGATTTGCCCTGAATTCTGAATTTGGCTTGTGCTAAGTAGGGCAGACTCCATCCTTGGACAAGGATTTTATTCATTTCCTCTTTACTTTTCCTCTTTATTCCTCTTCATTCTTCTTGTTTTCTTTCCAACACTAGCTAGAATTTGATTCTTTTGTTGTAGGAAAATTCCACACTTAGCCATTTTTTTGTTTTCTCTTGGCAAATTTTACCATGTTTGTTTCTAACCTTGGTAGACTTTGGCACATGTCATACCATTTTTCTATTATGCTTGAGCGGACTTCCTCATTGGCAAGCCAATTTATGGTGGAGTTCATTGTGTCTTGGGCACTGTTATTTTTGACCTAGGAGGATTTCATCATTGGCAAGCCACTTTCCTTGCTATCTGGGCGGACTTCATGATCAACAGGCCATTCTTGGGTGGACTTTGGACTTGGCAAGACATCTTCCTTCATTTCTCCTTGGCGGACTTGGTTGTGTCTTGGACATCTTCAATTTAGCCTTGGCAAACTTCATGATTGGTTGGCCATGTTGGGCGGAGTTGCTCATTGCGTAGGGAATTTCCTTGACGCTTAACCAAAATTTGAAATTTTATTCTCCAAGGTATCAACACTTAGCCAATTTTCCGAGTTTTTCTCCCCAACGTATCAACACTTAGCCAATTTTCTGAGTTTTTCTCCCCAACGTATCAACACTTAGCCAATTTTATGAGTTTTCCTTCCCTCTCCTTGGCTGGGCGGACTTTGAGCTTGGTTGGACATGCTTTTAGCTTGGGTGGACTTGATGATTTGCTTGCCACCCTCTAGGGCGGACTTCACAGTGTCTTGGACATGCTTCCTTTCCTTCCAAGCGGACTTTATCAACACTTAGACATTTTATTTTTCTTGGGCAGACTTCACCTTGGTCTTGCCATCTTGTCTCTCCTCTAGGCACTTCATGCCTTAGAAATTTTCCATCATGCTTGAAGGCGGACTTTGGAGTGTCTTGGACATTTCTCCAGGCGGACTTTGCACTTGTTTAGCCAACCACTTCCTTAGGCGGAATTTGTCTTTACTTAGCCATACTTCATCTTAGGGTGGACTTTGAGTTTTTTATGCCAAGGGCGGAGTTTACTTGGTCTTTGCCATCCTCTTATTAGCTTGGGTGGACTTCATGATTGCTCAGCCATTTCACTTGGTGGGCGGACTTTGCTTCAGCCTTGCCATCCTTCCTAGGTAGGGCGGACTTCATCAACACTTAGACATTTCCCTCTTGGGCGGACTTCACCTTTAGCTTGCCATTTTTCTTCCAAGGTAGGGCAGACTTCATGATAGGCTTACCATTTTTCCTTTCCTTCCAAGCGGACTTGACCATGTGTTTGGATATCTATCCTTGGGCACACCTTGAAGTTCTTTGGACATATCTCATGCATTCTTGACACTTGATGAATTTCATGTATTCTTCTGGATCATTCAAAACAAAACCCTAGTTTGGAGATTTTTCCTCTTGCTTTTTACTCTTGGAGGCACAAAATTTTGATTCTAATGAAAACGTTATTGCCATGACCTGTGGGACCCAACCCTAGGTCAACTTTCTAAAAATAGAAAAGAGCAAAAATTTCTAAAAATAGTAAGTCCCAGATTGGTCCAAAAATGCCAAAAATAGAAAAAGCAAAAAGCAAAAAAGCAGAATCCCTAAAAAATAGGAAGTGTCAAAATTGACTCAAAGCAATGGCGTTCCTCGTCCTCTGGACCTTTTGAGCACTTTGATGACGTCTAAGCACTGTTTTGGGCTTGAATTGTCTACTTGGCTCAGATGATCTTTCAAAACTCTAACTCCAAACTCTCAAAGCAAAGGACTTATGAAATTGTAACGCCAAGGCAAAACCCCAAAAAGCAAAAAGAAGGGGGGTC
>VDFB02263266.1:0-44763 GCA_007258455.2 Sequoia sempervirens
TATAGTTTCATTAGATAAAATATTGTTGAATACCCAAGATACTGAGAGGGGGGGTGAATCGGTATCTTCTTAAACTTATTGAACAAACACCATCCAATTACTCCAATGCATATAATAGTAAAAATGAGCAAGAGCATTAACAGAACATAAAAGCACACAACACATGAATAATAGGATTTTTACTTGGAAAACCCAAAATGGGAAAAACCACGGTGAGGATTAGCTCACAATATAGTATAATTGATGGCAACACAAGGGCAAACAATTGAGAGGGGGGGTAAATCAATTGTCACATAAATTATCCTTATTAAACTTATTCTTAGATCTGATAAATAAACATGAAATCATAAACCATCACCACATCAGAAACACACATAACACCAATATTTGTTATGCAGAAACCCTATTAGGGGGAAAACCATGGTGGAGGTTAATCCACAAGATTATACCCTGTTAAAAGTATAAATAATTATAAATGGGGAATGCACATGCATTCACACACACTGCTCAAAAACAAAAGGGATTACTGCCCAAAGGAAGACTCATTGTCTTATAGAAAAATTCATATTACATCCACAAGATTTGAACTAAGAAAATAACATCTGCTAATGCCTTATTATAGTTTTGGTTAAGCACATAAACATCTTCTCTCTCTTATTCACACTTTACTTCTTCCTTCAAAAGATTAGAACATTGTTTGCACACAACACTCGCACATCTCTCACACATATTCCTTCAAATGGTATAAACAATCGCTCATATATATTCACAACCAAGAATAACATCAACTACATGTTGGCTTAATCAAAATATAAAATGTTTACAAACTGTCAGCCCAAACCATAAACAATTTACAATGTGAATCAACCAATGTCATCCACAACATAGTAAGGCCCCAAAAAAAATCCTAAAAAATGAGACACCTTCAAAAATTATTCCTCAAATATCCACAACACGCTACAATCACCCTATCGACCATGAATATGAAAAACATGAACACACAAAATAAAATCACCAATCATGAGCACAACGATCAATACAGATCAACAACACAGATAGAGAATGATCTATAAAAATCCACGAGCATCATGAATCATTACATAAGCACCCGAAACAACATTGTGTCATTTTCTTTCAGGAGCACCAACCGAAGCAACAAAAAAATTGTTAGAACACAGATACTCATAACTCAATCAAATCTTCACACGAACCTTTGAAACTTAACATGGATAAACTAGATATACTCAACAAAAAACCCTTTAATCCACAACCACTTATCATTATATATTCTGAGCTAGGCACCATACTGAACTTCACTGCATCACTAACAAATCCTGACTTATTTTATTACAATTTTCTCAATATCCTCGACATATACAACCTTAAAGACATTAATGCCAATAGTGTTGACATCAATGAAAACCACATATTAGCAACATCCAACATTAACCAGCTATAAGATATTAAAAAGTGTGGTTGACTATCAGAACTCACTATCCAAAATGGGAGGGTCATTTCCTATAAAAGATACAATAAAAAAATGGCTTACAACCAGGATATGAATTCATAAATTTACACCTAACAAGTGTTGATTCAGTTCCTTTGATTCTCAATAAACTGACTTTACACACTTCATCATCTTTGCATACTTAATTTCCTTCACACTCTTCACTACTTTGCTTCAACAATCTTAAAACCATCCAATATATATATCTAATTCATCTACAAACATCAATTAGGTCAGCCTAATTAGATTCAACCCTTATTCACCAAAAAGATAATTGTCGGCTTGAAGAATGTACAAAATCTTTTTGAAAAAAATTCAAGTGTGTAGCACGCTACAACATGTCAGCATGGACCTAAGATAGGTCACCAATACATCTGCAATACAAAAATTAATCCATTACAACATCAACAATACATTAGGTCGATTAGAGATAGACCTACTGGAAAAATGCAACAGAATAATGCCAACTCACCATATGAGCACCAGTGCACATGAGATTGTGAACTTACAAGCTTCCAACATCGAAAAACCATTTCCCAAAACCGCAAGCAACAATAATCATCAGTGGAGGATTGAGGACCAAAATACCAGAGGATAATGACTACATACCAGTTCAGATACCTGTTCAAAAATACCATATCAAACTTGAACTAAACCTTGTAGTTGCAACTCATATAACATGGTGACATCAATGACAACCAAAAAAATCATAAAGATATGTTCTTCATTCTTCAAACAATCTCCCCCTTTGTCATTAATGGAAACATGTGCCCAAAGAATTTACAAACCTTCTATGTACAACAAACTCTCATTTTCTCCCTTTTCTCTTCATCACAACATTCTCTCCTCCTATAACATTCTCTCCCCCTTTGACATCAAGGACAAAGGGTGATCCAAAAATATAAAAAATGAAAAATAATTACCCGAAGAATGGTGAGCCTTGAAGCTCCTTAAGAATACCTTGCCAAGTTGTCTTACCATTCTCCAAACTCTTGTTAGAAAATATCAACATTTTGTTCAGAGATTCCAAGTCCATCAAACTTTCTTCTACATCATATGGGGTACTAGGAGTTAGATTGATCATCTCTATTTTTTTTCATTCTCCAAAGCATTAGCTACTAGAGTGTACTCCATTATCACAAGGTCACCTAACTAACCAAATATTTTGATGATATCCTCCTTCTGCTTTTGTAGAATAAAGATTTTTTCTCCATGAGCAGAGATAGCATTCCAAGTTGTCTTGTCTCTATCTTTGGATGCACTATAAGTACTAGAGACAACAGTCAACTGGGACTCAATGGAGTTCATGAAATATTTAATACTTTGAGTGGCATCTGACCACTTTATGTAGTAAGAAAATATAGTATTTTCTTCAAAATCACAAGCCTACACAACTTCCAGATTCTTTTCAACACTAGTGTGTGCCAGAGCACACTTATCATGAAGTTCCAAAAGTATTTTCTCTACCAATTTCTCTTCAACCTCTTGCCTTGTCTTCTCACCAAGTCTAGAGGCATAGTCCTTAAAGGAGTCCAATAAAAGTTTTAAATACTCTACCAGAGTGAGAGATGTATCCATTGATGTACTAGGGGTGGCCTCCTACAAATCTTTGAGAGCATCATCAATAAGCTTTGTCCCCTTTTGATGTTTTTCCTGAATTTCTCTTCTTTTGGATGCATGCAATGCATCCCCTAACACCAATTTATGAACAAGAGAAATCTTATCCAAGTCCACATTGCCTTGAATCATGGGGAGTTGTAGAAGTTCTAGAGGAATCACCAGCTGGATCCTAATCTGCTTGGATAATAAGCTTTTCAAAACATCATTGCTGGAGGAGGATTCTCTAGGGAACCTTTGTGAATCTACAACCTTCCTTTGATCTTCTTCATTTTTATCGGCAGATTCCCCATTTCCCTCTTCTTCCTATACTCTTTCTTCTTCCTGTTCTTCTACCTTTTCTTCTTCCTCTATTTTCTCTTCTTATTTTTCATCTTTATCTCTTTCTTTTTCGTTCCCTTCACCTTCATCTTTTTCCTTTTCTTCTTTAGTATGCTCCAGAGGCTCAACATCATGCTCTTTTGGTTCAACTTCTTCCTTATTCTATTTCTCCATATTTGAAGGATCATTTGTAACAGGTGTATCTAGAAGGATATCTGCATCATTTTTTTTGGAAGAATTTATATATCACTTGTACCAAAAGGAATATCTTCGTTTACCTCTGCAAAAACTTCTTCTCCTGATTTAGGTGAAAAACTACATGGGATTGCACCAAACATGCCATATTTCTCAGCCATACACCTTATGGCTTTTGTAGTTTCTTTCTTTATTTTCTTTATCTACTTCTTGTCCTTTGTCATCAAAGTATTTACTCTTTTCTTCATCCAGAACATCTTTGAGCATACCTTCTTCAAGGTTTCCAAATCATTTGGGGTTAAAGAGGACCCAATTTTCTCAAATGCATCATTCATGATCCTTTCTTCCAATTCAACAACCTCTGATCTTCTTTTCATTAGGGCTTCCCAAAATTTCTCAAGAACATTATTCTTAACATAATCCCAACTAACTTCCAAAGTAATAACATACTGAATAATGGCTATAATTATTTTTTTCATATCCTCTCTACCTACTTGATCATAAATTTTTGCAATAGGCTACAACATATCCTCAAAATGTATCAAGCTATTGACCAAAGCCTCTAATCTAAAATGGGAGCCAGGTCTTACTGGTTCAAGGCCTTTTGTTGTTCCTGGTATGGAGAAACCTCTTTTGACATGTATCTTAGCCTTCTTTGATTTCGGTTTGGTGTGCACATGAACACCAAAATCTTGTTCTTCATCTTCTTCAGAGGACAACACATAATGAAATATTTTACTGCCAACACTTGCTTCTTGTGAAGGACCTTCACTAGAGGAAATGCTCCCTCTATTCTTCCTTACCAATTTTTTTATAGGGTCTTATACTTCTCAACAACTTTCTTTGGAATCCTTTCTCTTTTGTTCATGTTTCTTTTGAACACAACAAATAATGTTGTTAGAGCATTATCTTGATTCTTTAAATCACCCAAAATATGCATGTAATCAAAAATTTGATGTGCAACCGGTCTGGATGTATCCCAAATCACCACATCATCTCTTCTAGGAAGTTTCCTAAGAAATTAGAATAGTAAACAAACGATCAATGAGCCAAATTTAAATGCACATTTCTTCTCCCTGGTCATCTTTAGATTCTCAAACAACTATTTCCAAAGAAGTTCACACAAATCATAATTAGTACCATTAGCTGCCATGTCATAACTGGTGTAAATTGTTGTAGAAGACACTGAATTTTCTCTATTTGTGAATTAGATCTTGTGTCTGATCATTATTGCAGCATACTTCACAACAAGATTAGTAATAGGCTTTGTAGCAAGAGCCCTTATGTCACATGTAGCACTGGTGAGTTCCATCACCACTTCATTCTTCAAAGACTTCAACACCGGTACTGGTTTGATATCACAAAGTCCAGTGACAACCTTAATTACTTCCTTGGTTATAAGATGAGGTATGTCAGTCCACAAGAACTTGTCATTCATTCTGCTGAGAGCCGGTTTAACATACTTATCATCAATGGTGGAGATAACATTAGGAAAGTAATTCCATCGATCTAAATTATTTGCAACAATATTTGAATACTCGGGTTTTATCAAGAAATCATCCCCAGTGAGCTCATTCTGCCATATGTTTATTAATTTTTCATGATTATATTCCTCAGTCTTAACTCAAATATACATCCTAGTGTCTTCAGTAGGCATGAGACTGTGAGGAATCGATGAGAAGGAACCCAGAGGTTCATCTTTGAAAACCTTCATAGAATATTTCTTATAGGATGGTTTAAGTCTTTCCAATACATTTACGACTATAGGAGTTGCCATTCTTCAACAAATCATGCTCAAATGATTTCAAAAAGATGATTTACACAAACCCACAACAACATAGAAGAGTAAAACACATTTTTCCTTTGCAAAAAACCAAAACTAGGGTTTGCACAACTCACTCTCCAAATCACCTCAACAATTCTCCAAATTGCTCTCAACTTTCTTCAAATGCACAAGTGATCAAAATTCCTTAGAAATCTACTTTATAAACCAATGATCTGCCCTAATTCACATTAAATGTGGTAGATTTCAAGAAGATGATAAAAACCTTCTTCACTGCACTAAAAAACCCTAATTTACTCCACAAATGATCACTCCTGCACATTTCTTCTAGTTCCTTTTGCATAACCTTTTTTTATCCATTCTTTACAACATATCTTTGTGCCAAAGACTAACACACCAAATATATATGGGGTTTGAACAATTTTATAATAATTCTCCCCCTAAGACCATGCTAGGTCTAATTGTCGGAGGAATTGTCTGCACCAGATGAGGGTATAAACACATTTGATGTTTTTTTCTCTTCTTTTTTTCTCCAAATCTTGTTCATTTCTTGCTTAACCTCATTCTTGTCAATTGTCTTCACTAGTTCATTCTTCCTTATTGGATCATATTGCTTTCCCCCTTTACTTTTGCATACTCTTGAAATGTGTTTGGGTTTATTGCAATTGTAGCAAACAACATTCTTCTAATTTGTTTGACTTCCATTAACCCTTAATCTGCACTGATTTTCTTTGTGTCCAAACTTATTACATGTACAACAGTAGCCCACAAAGGATTGATTCATTCTTCCTCCATTAAACCAATTCATCATCTAAGTCCTACATTCACTAGCTCTATGTCCAACTTTCTTGCATGCAAAACATTGTCCAGAGAAGGGACTAGCATATTGGTTTATTTTTCTTCTACACTATGTTGCCTTGTGACCAAATTTATTGAATGAAAAGCAAACACCATTGAAATATGGGTACCTTTGAGCATTTGGTTGTCTAATAGGCGGTCTTCTAGCAAAGTTCCTTGGATTTCTTGTATGTTTTCCTTTATTTTGAGTCTTTTGATTATCCACTATGTTTGATGTCTGTATAGCCTTTGAGCTTTCACCTGCTTCTATTCCCAAACCACCTTTTTCTTTAGTTTGTTTCTATCCTTCAATCAAATCATCAAGCTTGGTGGAGCTTGTCTTGAAATTATCTTCACAGAGTTTTTCTTTTTCCAGATCTTCTTTCAGGTTTACCACTTCTTGTTCAAGTCTTGTGCATTCATTAGACTTGCTTTGCACCACTGTATTCAAAAAATCTTCAATTCTCTTCTTTTCCTCCACTTGCACCTTCAATCTAGTGACCTCTTTATTTGCTTGTTTTAATTGCTCATTTACTTCTCTATTTCTTTCTTTGAATTTCTTCAATTTCTCTTTCAATTTCTAGATACATTCATTTGCCTCACCAAGATTTTCTTTCAAATCTTTGTTTTCACTTTCAGCCTTGTCAAGATCTTCAAGAGCAGCCTGGAGTTCTTCTTTATCATCCATTTGTTCAATCTTCAAGATCTTCCTCAAGCTGTTAGGCTTCTTTGGATGAACCAATCTCTTATACCAATTGTTGAATACCCAAGATACTGAGATGGGGGTGAATCCGTATCTTCTTAAACTTATTGAACAAACACCATCCAATTACTCCAATGCATATAATAGTGAAAATGAGCAAGATCATTAATAGAACATAAAAGCACACAACACATGAACACCAAGATTTTTATGTGGAAAACCCAAAATGGGAAAAACCATGGTGAGAATTAGCTCACAATATAGTATAACCGGTTATAAGATATTACAAAGGGTGGCTAACTGCCATGACTCACTGTCCAAAATGGGAGGCTCACTGCCTACAGAAGATACAATAACAAAATGGCTTACAACCAGAATATGAATTGATAAAGTTACACCTAACAAGTGTTGATTTAGTTCCTTTGATGCTCAATAAACTGACTTTACACACTTCATCATCTTCGCATACTTAACTTCCTTCACACTCTTCACTACTTCACTTCAACAATCTCAAAACTATGATATTGCTATTAGGATTCAACCGTGTCGAACAAACTCATTGACCTGCATGGTGTGGTTCAACAAGAACCCATCTCGCGATATTGAACGCATTTAGCACTCATTGCATCAGGATGCTCAGGTGAAGCACTGGGCCTCCCTGAGGTGCCCATTGCGTTTCCAGGCTGCCACAAGGTGGAGTCGCCAAGCTTTTTTGTTAGCCCACTTATGACCACTTCAAAAAAGAAAAGCAGGAGAAAAAGCTCAGACGACTGGATAACTCCCAGGAGGGACTCACACCCCCAGAGCCCTTACAATGAGTGCTAAGGACCATTGATATCATGAGATGGGTTCTGTTGAACCACAACTCATGAAACATGGGCAATGAGTTTGACTCGAAACTACACGGTTAATCCTGATAGCAATATCATAATTTATATGCTGTGAAAAATACCTCCTACTTATCAATCTCAAAACTATCCAATATATGTATTTGATTCATCCGCAAACATCAATTAGGTCGGCCTAATTAGATGCAACCCTTATTTAGCAAAAAGATAAATACCGGCTTCAAGCATGTACAAAATCTTTCCAAAAACAATTAAAGCATGTAGCATGCTACAACATGTCGGTGTGGACCTAAGATAGGTCACACATATATCTGCACAAAATAATCATTACAACATCACAATACATTAGGTCGGCTAGAGATAGACCCATAGAAAAATGCAACAATGATTGAACCTCCACGGCACTTTAATGAGATTCTGAACTCATGTTTCCAACATCCAAAAACCATTTCCCAAAATTGCAAGCAAAAAAAATCATCAACGGAGGATTGCAGACCAAAATACCAGAGGATAATGACTGCATACCATTCAGAAATACCAAATTAAACTTGAACTAAACCTTGCAATTGCAACTCATATATCATGGTGACATCAATGACAATACAAAACTACATAAAGAGATGTTCTTCTTCATTCTTCCAACAAATATGATTTGGCATAGGAATTTTCAAATAAGCTCTCATGTCTTCTTCTACTTTAAAGTGGATCGGTCACAACAATGGTGTTAGCAATCACTTTAAAGTGGGGGCATACATTAACACTCATGTTTCACTATGTGATTTTCTTTATTCTTGTGATGCATCCTTTTCTTGGTGGTTTCATTGGGTTTGATTTCCTCTAAGAGCATGATATTTCTTTGAATTGTCCTCTCTTGGAGACATTAGGCACGATGTTTCCTAAGAAGAGACCTTACACAAATTAATCTAAGATCCCTTTGAACAAAAACCTTCACTTACATAAGCTCAAAGTTTCATTTTTTGGCACCCTATTGAAGTTATCAAGAGATAGCTTTGGTATGGTTAGTATGATGAGAGCTAACATAGGCATGAATTTCTCATTGTACAACGAGAGCTGACACAGAGGCATGACTTTCTCACTAAACCACTTTATTGGGAAAACTCACCTAGTGGATAGCCTGAGGTTCCACTACCCCAGAGTGAGCGTGTGTTTTAGATAAACAGCTGAGACTTGATCCACATTGAGTTGGATAGATTCTTGTGGCTTGATCCACCCCTTTTTTTTGTTTTTTGTTTTTTTTCCTTTCTTTTAGTCTTTGACATTGTATGTTTGTGTATCTTGTTTTGCTACCATAAATCATGCATCTTTTTGTGTGTCCCTTTTTGTTTATGTTGGTTTGATGTGGGATCTTGGATCCTGGGGGCTTGAACACCCTCCTTGATTATGCTAAATGTATTAATGGAAAAAGTACCCCTTTTTCACTTAATTTTGGAATAATTAATATTAAAATGAGCTTAATGTTGCCTTGATTTAGTGTTGTAATGTGTTTTACACATTCACATTAAGTTTAGGTCCCTTGTAAAATAAATGGACTTAATTGTGCCTTATTTAGGGTGTTGTAAAGTGTATCTTTACGCTTTCACATGAATCTAGGGATTTATTAATAAATGAGGGTTAATTTTCCTTAATTGGCCCCTTTAAGTCAAATATCCAAGCCTAATTAATTGCAAATTCTAAGGGATAAAACCCAACATTCGTAAATTCCATTACACAACACTTAATTTTAGAAGGTGTGTATCCTATGTAGGTGACCTAGGACCCATTCACCAAATGGCGAATGGGTCCTCACTATATCTTAGAACCCTATTTTTACATGAAATTTCACTTGTCCGAAGTGTGTCCTAAGTGAGTGAGCTAGGACCCATTTTCCACATGGCGAATGGATCCTCACTTAGACCTAGTACCCCTCTTTAAAATATATTTTTGGGGGTATTTTAATGATTTCAAATCTATAATTCAATGTTGGATTGTGATATTTGAATTATGGGAATTATTGTTAAGATATGTATAAATATAACTCCATTTCACCTAGTTTCATCTAAGAAATTTTATGAGCAAGTCCTAATAGAAATTTTATGAGATGAAGAGAAATTCAAAGAGAATCTATAAGGCATTCAAGGGCAGATTATTGAAGATTATTGCAGCAATCAAGAGTCATTTCATCATGTCAAAGATTTAGTGCATCATACAAGTTGTTTGAACTAATGTGTTGATGTATCATTCAAGATCAATTATAGCATATTCAAGGCATTGTTTCACATCAAGTTTCATGATCAAGATCTACATTCATTGAGGCCACTTCATGCTAGATTGCATATTTGTTACCAAGGTTTCAATTAATGTGTGGTGAGTTGTGACATTTCATTTATTCATTCATCATTCCTTTCATGCATTATTTCATTTCAAGGTTTAATTACCAAAATGGGGTTTAACCAAGGTAAACCCCTATTCCATAAAAAAACAACATTCTTCTCTCCTTTGATGTGTGATTGTAGGATTTAGGTTGAAGATCTATTGGAGAGTAAAATTGGAGAAAGTTGAAAAGTTATCAAAGTTGTCACCTTTCTTGCAAAATCATGAAAACTAAGCTACATGATTTATTTTTGGCTTTCCAATAGTGCTCGACTAGAATCTGGGAGTGTAGAATGAGAGGAATATAACCCAAAAATAGATTTTCAGAAGCCCTAGCCAGGACTCATTCGCCATAGGGTGAATGAGTCCTCAGTGAGGTTTAAAAAAGCACTTTTCGCAACAAGTAAATACCATATGACCCTTTCCAGTTTTTCCTTTTGACTGTTAGTTGGGTTAGATTTAATTTATGTTATTCATTTGCATAATATAACAAATATTGAATAAAATTAGAGGTGAGATTGCTTCATCATTTTGTTTCATTGTGGTGAACCCATTTTCCTTTATTTCAGTTGTATACCGTGTTTCGTGATCAATCAAGGTTTGACCAATGTAATAAATGGGATGCTCTCTACCACTATCATCTTGTTGGGCCAACAATACTACTAGAGCATGGGTTGACACTACTGTATAAAGGATGAATGGTTTTTCTTGCATAGTGGGTTGTAAAATAGGTGGAGTAGTGAGATAGTCTTTCAAAATATTAAAGGCTTGTTTACAATCCTTATTCCACTTAAACTCAACTTCTTTCTTAAGGATTTTCATAAAGGGTAATGTTCGGTCTTCTAAGGATGCCACAAAACAATAGATAGCTTGAATTCTCCCATATAGGGTACACAACTGAGAAATGTTTTTAGGAGGTGGCATGTTAATGATAGCATCAATTTTCTTCGTGTCCACCTCAATGCCTTTATGAGATACTATAAAACCTAAAAAATTTCCACTATCCACACCAAAGACACTTTTTCAAATTCAGTCTCATGTTATACTTTCACATTCTTTCAAATATTTTTTTAAGGATGTTGATATTGTCTTGTCGATTTAAAAGAATTGGCTAGAATATCATCAACATAATCTTCCAAAATCTTGTGTATGTAATTATAAAATATAAATGTCATATCTCTTTGATACGTTGCACCTACATTCTTTAATCCAAAAGGCATAACAACCCAATAAAATGTCCCCCAAGCTATAGTAAATGTTGTCTTGTATTGATCTTGAGGGTTGATAAATATTTGATTTTATCCCAAGAATCCATCCATGAATGAAAACAAAGCATGTCCCACAGTCAAATGTACTATCATGTCGATATTAGGAAGGGGAAAGTCATCTGTTAGAGATGCTTTATTAAGGTCACAAAAATCTACACACATCCTAATATGATTATCAAGTTTTGTGACTGTGACAATGTTTGAGATCCATGGAGAATAGTCAATAGGTCATATAAATCCATCTTCAAGGAGTTTTTTAATTTCAGCATTCACCAATAAATCTACATTAGGATTCATCTTACGTATCTTCTATCTTACCGATTTAGCATCTTGTTCAAGAGCTATGTTTTGTGTCACTATATTAGCATCAATACTCGACATATCTGAATAAGTCCAAGCAAATATTTCATTAAATTCATTTAATAATGTTGCATGATCTTGTTTATCTTCATCAAGACACTTTCCTATTTGAATCACTCTTTCTTCATTAGATGTGTCCATCGGTATGTTGATTGTATCTCCCAAAGGAAGTGCATTTTGTCTTGGAATTTCAGAATTATGTTCTTCTTTATCATTGTCAACATCATTGAGTTCCTTTTCTTCATCCACTTGTTTAGTACTAACCATAGCACAAGTGACTCCTCCTTTCTTAGGGGGAGTGAATGACTTATCATAAACTCCTAATATTTCTTTCAAAGCTCCATCATCTTCAAAGTATTCCAATGATTCCTCACATGTATCAATCAATTCATGATGCTTCAAAGTGAGAGTTTTCTTAGAGGAATGACACATTATTGTGTTAATGTTGAGTGAAGGTATTTTTGTTTCTTTTGTTATCTTAGAAGGACAATATCCAAGACCACTTTTTGTTTCTTATGTCTTAGGCTCTGTAGGAACACAAATTCCTTATTCTATTGTTCCACATCCTTTTCCACTATAACCAAGTTGTTTCAAGAGCTCATAACCTTTTCCATAAAGTTGTTCCATCTCTTCCAGATTCAATGGTTATTGATAGTCCACTTCAATTGTGTCTTCTTCTAAATTGGATGAAGTAGATGCTTGTGAGGGTTCTTCCAAGTTTTGTGTTGACATTACCATTGATTATTTTGCTTTTCCAATTTTTTTTGTTGTCATCTTATATTCTCCCATGAGTGTTGGTGTGAAATCTAAGGAACCCCAATCATCTTCCAATAACTTTGTGACTTCTTCAATATTCTTCTCTTTTTCTTGTTCTTGCATGATTTCAACTTTTGAAGTTGGTATCAATGTTTTCACAGGGCTCTGTTTATCTTTGTCAATGTGCAAACAACTTTTAGGTTCAAGGTCAGCCTTGATTGCGTAAAATTTATTGTTGTAAACATACTTCATTAAACAATGAAGAGTCAAAGGTGTCGCCTGCATTTCATGAATCCATAGTCTACCTAAAAGAATATTATATGAAATATCATGAGGCATAACATGGATAGTAGTTTTCAATATAGCTTTCCCAAGGGTAACAGGTAATGTGATTATTCCAAGCAGTTGTTTTCCTATGTTATCAAATCCATGGATGGACAATGATTCAGGTTCAATCCTACTCTTTTCAAGTCCAAGCTTATCCAAAAGGTTCACACTACACACATTAAGGATTGAGCCATTGTCAACAAGGAGGGTAACTCACTTTGGTGAAAAACTTCATATTAATAATGTCTATGATCATGAAAACTTCATGTTAGCTTTATTTATTTTCTATTAATAATGGCTATGATCATGAAAAATTCATATTATTTTTGAACTTCCAAGGAGGATAACTCACTTTGATGAAAAACAATATCAATATTAAATGCATTCATTCCTTGAACTAGGGTTTCCACATCATTCAGATTTGTATTAGGAGGAATCACAACTTGTTGAAAAGTTGTTTGAAGCATACTATGGTAATTAGGTGAGGCTTGAATAAGGTCCCATAAGGATATATTAGCAGGAGTATTCTTAAGTTATTCAACAAGATCATACTCCTTTCCACTATGCAAAGGAAATCGAGGAGCACTAGGCAAGATAGGTTGAGGCAATGGTAATGAAACAGGAGGGGTTTTTTCCTGCACATTGCTCCTTTTTTTTATTATATAAGCACCATTTATAGGTTGTTCCCTTTACACAAAGATCCCAAAGGGACAAAATGGAGCTAGTTCAAAACATTATCAAAAAAATTATAACCAAAAACAATAGAATTAGGAAAAAAACACAACACATTAATAGAAGAACACCAACACCACCCAAACCATAACACTAACTATCTACATTTTCCCATTTTTGGACCAGGAGATTTAGCACATCATCCCCAATCCAGTTGGGTCCTTATCCCTTAGAATTTTTATCTGCTTCCTCCTTGATGACATCAGACAAAGTGACAACAGATCTGTGGACCATCTTAACTATGAACCAGGCTAGACAAATGAATTTTCACTCCATTTTAGCAACCAATTCCTACAGTACACTAGGGTTCTCATTCTTTCCCTTCCTAATATGGATCTCCTCTTCCCCACTAGCTTTGGAATTAGAGTAGTGAATGGAGTTCTCCTTAAGCCTCTGATTCATTTTAGAAAAATTACTAGGGCCTTCCACAAACCCTTCATTCATCTCTTCAACAATGTCTTTTTTCCTTTAGTCTTGCCATCAATCTACTCTAAATCACTATAAATATCATCAACCAGGGCACATTTTTTGTTATTTTCCTGTCTATGGGACCTCCTCACACTAGTTTGTTCCAACCCCACTTCAAAGCTTGTAGCCACCATGGTGTCACCCTTGGAGTCTTTTTCCTCAGTGCTCCTTCACTATCAAATGTTGGCAAGTCCACCTGGCTCTGAGAAACTTTTTTCCCCTTTCTTCTTAGCAATGGGTCTACTGTCCTTCTTGACGAGTTTATTTTTTAGCTCACATAACCCAACCACCGCATTAGAAAATCGGTCGTGCTTTTCTTCATTTTAGAAGGGGGTTTGGGCTTATGTTCAGATATGGGTTCAATTTCAAGTATGTGGGTCTTCCTCTTGCAACCCTCAAAGGCAGTAGGGCAAGGATTAACAAGGACCACATTCGGGGGTTCCAATTCCTCAACACGCACAATAGAGATGGGTTTGAGTAGGCATAGGGAAAGATGAAATTGGTAGAGACTAAGGATTAGGCCTTGATGTAGTGATAAGGGGGGTGGATCATCTGAGTTGAGAGCGGCAGCCTTGAGGGTTTCTTTAACTGAATTTTCTAGAGAGGTGAGCAAAAAAAATAGAAAGATGAGGGTCATCTTGTGCCTAAAGTGGTTTAACAACGGAAAATGGTAAAAATAAAACACCTTGAACCAACCTTCTAAAGTAACATATTTCATTAATGAAAGACACACCTTGTCCCAAGGATTTGGTAGCGCCTCATGTTCGAAACCAATATACTTCTGAACCGGCTTCTGGTCACGTTTGAAGAAGGCATTGAGACTCTCCAAGTCTTGCATTTTGGTGTGGTTTTTTCATTTCTTTCCATCACAGGAAAGGCCTATCACCTTTCCAATAACCTCTTCATTCACCTCAAATGAGATGCCTCCCATGGTGACCCTCCTATCCTTCCATGAACCAACAAACTGGGTTGACAAACACTCATCATGGCCCACAAGATTCTCTAAAAGTGGCACTAGACCACCCTCATTACAAATTTTCCAAGTAATGGGGTCCCTATGAAACTCCTCAAAATTATCAAGCTCGGTTCTTACTCTATCTCTACCCATCATGAACCACGACACACAATAACAGACCCAAAGAAACAAAGTCATAAAAGTGATTGTCCGCCAATGAATTTATCCTTTTTAAAACTATCATTCCTCTGCCATCCGAGATAGCAAGGAGTAATGAACGCAACCTAAATTTTACATGCTTGAGTGGTCATTTCCAATGACACTAGCTCCACGGGGCTATGATTATCATGAAAGAGCCATAGGATAAGCCATTTGTTAGTTAAATTTGGATAATTACTATCCATTATGTCAAGGGTCATTTTAAAGTTACACATTTCCCCATGCCAGCTAGCCATGGGGGGAGATTTGAAATTTTAAAGTACAACTCAAAGGATCTTATGCAAATCATAAGATAGCTTAAATTGGAATTATTAAAAATACCGGCGATAAATAACTCATTACACGCATCCCATGAGATTTGATAAGAAGTGTAGTACAATTGAGAAGACAACCCATGAAAGTCAAAGGCCCCACCATAAGTAGTAATGAAGTAAAAAATCCACTAAGAACCCCTCTTTAACCTCTCCACCTCACCCAACTAGATCCACATCACCAAAGAACCCATCAAGTGGAGCCACCTATACCCATTAATATAGACATTGTTAACCATAATTGAATATTATATTCCTTCATTTTGCAAGGATTGATCCTTGTATAGTAATAGGTAATGCCTCAAGCTTCTCCCAACACTTGTATAAATTCAAATTGGACCCTAAGTTAGCTAGGGTATTGGCAACTTGATTACCTTCCTTGTAGATTTGAAACATTTTCTATCCAATTTTGAGACCCAAAGATTTATGTCAAGTAGAATGTCCTTGATATTCCAGCTAAGAAACCAACCATGATTAAGAGAGTCAATAACTGACAAAGAGTCTCCTTCAAAGTGAAGGTTTTTTATTCCCATAGTGACAACAATCTTGATGCTCGTTAGAAGCGCCTGTGACTCAGCCATCATAGAAGTTTGAATACCAACTCCTCAAGCAAATACAACAACCAAATTTCCCTTGCAATCCCTAATGATACCCCCAATGCTAGCAAAACCTAGATTCCCCTTAGCCACACCATCAAATTTTAGTTTAAACCAATTCACATTCAGGGGTTTCCAAACAGCGTTTTCTCTAGCCGTGGTCTTGGAAGCATCAAAGGAGTTGGTCCCAAGATTGAGATTCCGGGAATTTTCCATTTTAATCTCTAACTCTATTGGGGATTTATCCAAAGGTTTCCATTTGTATAGGGAGATAATTTCATAGATAATTCTAGACCCAGTGCCAAAGACTTCGTTGGTGCTCCTTTCAATGTCTCTGAAGATTTGATTGTTCCTTTCCTTCCAGAGGCACCAACAGATGATAGGGGGAGTTTGTCTCCAAATTTCCATGGAAAGGGGATATTGGAAGGGACCATTCCAACCAATAATAAAGGAATTTAAATCATTATTCAAGGTCCAGTGAGTGTCCAACCTTTGAAAATCTAGGTCCCAAACCTCAGCAACAAACAGACAATGCAACAATATATGATCAACATATTTTTCATTGCATTTGCATAATATGCACCTGTTCGTGATCATAAACCCCCTTTTTTTAGGTTTTATTGGGTTAGAATCTTGTTATGACAAGCCGTCCACAAGAAAAAATTTATTTTTAGAGTCAAGTGTCGGTTCCAGATCCATTTCCAAATCCTGATTTGAGTGCCCTTGTCCGACAAAAGACCACAAGTCATCCTAATAGATAGGTTTCCCTTGCTTTCCAAAGACCAAAATAAATTATCTTCAATATCAAATAAGGGGATTCAAGAAAAGGAGAGATTAACTTATAGGGAATTAGCTATGATTTTCAAGAAAGGAGAGAGAGGGCAACATAAGCCAAGGTCTTTCCAACTCTTGGCACCAGGGGGACCAATAAGGTAGTCGTAGACCCTCAAGCCAAAAAAATGAGTCATAGGTTCCATGAGGTTTTTAAACTCAGAATTGGAAAAGGGGGTTTCAAGTAGCCAAGGGTCTTCCAAAAACAAATACAATTTCCTCTACCAAGCTTCCAATGAAGACTAGTTTGGAGCAGTTTCCTCATTTTGTAGATATTATTCCAGGCTAGGGACCCGCAAGGGTGATCATTCTCAATACATGGATAGAAAATAGACTAGGATCCCCTAAAGGGTAGTAGTGAGGAGCTACAATTTACCAAGATGACTCAAGAGGGAACCTTTCCATCCAGCAAGTTTCCTCTATATCTTTTCAAGAATAATATTCTAGAAAGTGGGAGTGACTTCCTTGACAGTGAGAGGGAGGCCTAGGTATACCGAAGGAAGTGAGGCACTCACACAACCTAAAAAAACAGTCACACGGTCCTATAGACCAAGAGTGCAGTTAAAAAAATAGATCATACTTTTATTAGAATTGATACAATGACCTGAACAGGCCACATAAAGATTGAGGCAGCTTTTCCATTTCCTAGCTTCCCCCATAGAGTCCTTCCCAAATAACATATTGTCATCAATGAATTTTTGAATGGAAGCAGGTTCAAGGGTGGAGGCCAGTTTGACACCTTTGATGGAGCCCTCCAACAACATATGAGTGACATTCCTACTCAGAACATCAACCACCATTATAAAAAGATACAAGGAGAGGAGATCCCCGTGATGAATGCCCCTTCCAACTGCAAAGAACCCATGAGGCACTCCATTGACTAGAATAGAGTACCGAACCATGGTAACACATTCCAAGATGATGTTGATCACTTTTTGATTAATACCAAACCTATTAAGGACTCTAGGAAGAAATTACGAAAAAACTTTATCGTAAGCTTTAGAAATGTCAAGCTTCAGAGCCATACTAGCATTGTTACACCTATCCATAGAATGTAAGATTTCATGAGTGGATATAGTTGCATCCAAGATATAGTGACCAGGGATGAATTAATTTTTACTTGGTCTTATCATTTTATCTAGGAGGGGTTTCAAGTGGTTCACAAATATTTTGGAAAAAATCTTATAAATAGTGTTGCAAAGGCTAATGGGCCAAAAATATACCATGGTCTGAGGTTCGTCAATTTTAGGCACAAGGGCAATGAAGGTATGGTTTAGCTGTTTGAGAAATTTTCCAAAGTTGAAAAAATCCCTAGCCACTAGAGTTAGGTCCTCACCCACGATGTCTAAAAATATTTGAAAGAAGTTTGAGGGGTAACCATTGGGTCCAGGGGCTTCAAAATATCCCATTCTAAACACAACAAACCTAACCTCTTCCAAAGTAATAGACCTCATAATAGAATCATTGTCCTCAATGGATATGGAGTTACGAAGGGGTTCCAATAATAGAGCATCCAACATCGGGGTGGGAGCCTCAATAGGAGTAGAGAAGGTCCTATTGAAGTGGCTAGCAGTGAATAGCCTAATCTGCAAGGGATGGGACACCTCATCCCCTGCCTCATTTTTCAAATTTTTTATTTGATTTATTTTCCTATATTTGAGAGTTGAAACATGAAAGAAAGAAGTATTATGGTCCCCCTCAGTCAGCCATTGTATTCTATATTTTTGCTTCCAAAATATTTCTTCTTTCTTCAAGATTTTTTCCCATTCCAA
Source organism: Sequoia sempervirens (assembly GCA_007258455.2). Lineage (NCBI taxonomy): Eukaryota > Viridiplantae > Streptophyta > Pinopsida > Cupressales > Cupressaceae > Sequoia > Sequoia sempervirens. The sequence goes on from VDFB02263266.1 coordinate 18,777, forward strand.
ACATTCATCCCTCTCCTGTTGACAGGTCAAAATACAGGTATCACCTTCCTCCACCCTCTTTTATAACTTGTCAAGCTTGTCAAACAAAACATTTTTTGATGGAACACATCCCCAAAAACCCTCTTGTTCCATCCTTTAACCATATTTTTTATGTGTTTGAGCCTATGGAAGATCTGAAACATAAGGGAGCCATGGACCCAAATATTGCACCAAGTAGCAATCTTTTTCCTAAAGTTAGGATGGGAGTTCCACATGATCTTGAACCAGAAGGGGAAAGGACCAATGGAAAAGTGTTCATTTAGGGTCAGTAGTAGGGGGTTGTGGTTAGAAATAGTCTGGGGTGGGGCCAGAAGATTAGCATGAAGCAAGGTAGTCCAATTAGGAGGAAAAAGGAATCTATCTAGATGGACCTGGATCAGACTAGCCCCAAGGCGTCTATTGGACCAAGTATAAGACTGGCCCTACAAATGAACATCCACCAGGCCAGTACTATTTAGGAAATCAGCCAAGTCAGACATGTTGTCAAAGTAATCCATTAGCCCACCATTCTTCTATGAGGGGTAAAGGGTGGAGATGAAATCTCCAGAAACCATCCATTGGTCTCCCCTATTAGTCAAAATCCTATTAGATATTTCCTGACATAGGGTTTTCCTTGTATTCCTAACATTGGGAGCATAAATGTTGTTCAAAGACTAGGAGCCCCCAGCATTGGAAAACCTGATCCCCACATTGTTCTTACAATAGAGTAGTTTAGAACCAGAGATCCTCATGGGATTCCACATTATAGAAAGATTCCCCAAAGCCCCATCCGCATCAATATAAGAAAAGACGATGTTCGGCCAAATATAATTTTCTATAGGTTCAAAAATGGTTTCCTTCATCTTGGTTTCTTGTAGAAGTAAAACATCTATTTTATGTTCCAACACAGTTCTTGAAGGCCAACTGTTTGTGGGGGCTATTTATCCCTCTCACATTCCATCAAAGGACTTTCATTTTGAAGCTTTCTTTGAGGACACATCCAATGTCCTCTACTTTCCTATGAAAATTTCCTTTTTTTTTTCTTTGTACCTAGTCAACCGCTTGTTGGGTTGATTAGGCTTAGACTCACCACCCACATCTTCTTTCTTTTGTTTACCCTTCATCTTAAGGGTTGACTAGAGCTCATCTTCCATAGGTTGAGAGTGAGTCACCTCAATAGTCTCATTCAATCCAAGACAAGGCTTAACCACCAATACTACATCCTCTTGGATCTCACCTTCCTCCACACCCATAGTAGGCGAGGGAGTATTTTCCATAGATACCTCTAAATCCCAAGTCACACCAGAGTTAGGACTTGGGGATTTACACACTAGGGCACTTGTGGGGGAATGACCATTGGGTACAACAACAAAGTCAGCCAAGGACCCAACCAGATCTGTCAGAATCACAAGGTTAGTAGGCCCAAAATCTTGAGAATGTCAGCTTCACAAGGGAATTCATCAGTAGGGATCTCTTCACTCGGAGCACTAGGGATAGGGTTAGGTCTAATCATGGACTTGCGGTCTCAAATAAGGTGGCCCAACTTAGCACATTTCTGGTAGTAAATCACAACATTCTCATAGCAGACTTGTTGATTCCAAGATCTGAAGATAAAATAGAGCTTTGCATAGTTGGGTAAAGTATTGTTTATATCAATGCTAACACAAAAGTGAGCAAAAACTAACCTTGACATTGATTTCGTGATAGAGTTTGAGGTGATGAACTGACCCAAAGTATCACCAATTCTCCTAAAAACTAATTCATACCAATATTCCAGGGGAAGACCAGGGAAACACAATCAAACAAGGACCGACTTATTGAGATTAATAGCAGGGTCAAATCTCGGTTTCCAATGGCACAATGATAATGCATGCTTCCTATAGACCCAGGGGTCCAAAGAAAGTACCGAGACCACATCCTCCTCCATCGTGAACTTAAAGAGGAAAAGTTCACCAACCATGGCATAGACACTCACATTTCCCTTCAACCACCATTTTGCAAAAACCTATCTTCAAACCATATCAACAGAGGGTCAAAAGGACATGAACTTTCCAACCACAGCATGCTCCATGGAGGAAACAATCATGTTGCTAATAGCTTCAGGGATAGAAAAATTAGTGCTCAAAACTAAGATAACCTCTTCAAGACCGGGAAAGGGAAATTTTGAAGTCAAGCTTGTGTTGGTCAACACGTCTTTCCATCCTTTAGACACCATGGTTAAAGGAATCATAGGCACTTCATCACCAATCCTACCAGGAATCAATGGATCCCCAACAGTGGAGAACACATTGGAAACCTCCAAGGGAGGCACCATATGTGTTGTAGCGAGAATCTAGTCATAAGGGGATAGGAAGACCATGGGGTACAATTCAAAATAGGGGAGAGCAGGAAAAAATTAAGCCACAAGTATGGCAACAATAATGTTACTCAACAATGGTCCATTGTTCCTTGTGTTATATGTATGAGCAATGGTATTATAACCTGGTTGTTGTGAAACATTGTCATTATCAAGTTTCCTTGTAAAGTTCAAGATATCTCCTAGTTTCAATGGTTTCTGTTTAGGTGGTTCTAGGATAAGAATGGGTTTGTTTTGAACTTGAGGTTGGTGTGATGGTGGGTAAAGGATAAGTTGAGGTGTGAATGTGTTAACGTCTCTATTTTTTTTTTTTCAAGACAAGCCTTAGTGGATGAACCTTGTGAGATGAAATCCTCAAGGGATTCATCTAACATATCAAAGGCATCACTACTAAAGGGATTAAAGGATATGTTAACTTGGAAAAAGAGATTTGACATGATCAAATAACTATGCTTTCTCCAATAGTTTCATCAAGTTTTGTTTGTTTCTTTTTATGTTTTTGTCTTTTGTTTTTGTTTTCTAATGATTGAAAAATGTAAACTAATCTATCTAATAATTCAATGATCCTAAAAATGAATGAAAAATATAGAAATATAACACTAACCTTAACTGAAATATGCAAGAAAATGATCTCCAAAATTTTACACAATCTAACTAAATGATTAATATTTTGAATGTGCAAATAAACTATTCAGAATTTTAATTTTTAGATCTGGAAACAGAAATAGAAATGCAAAATAGAGACCAAAAAGAACTTAGAAACTTGTTAAAAATGTTTGTACAAGGACTCATTCCCCCATGGATGAATGGGTCCTAGATTAGGGTTTTTTAATTTTATTTTTCTCATGTTGAGCTTATCCTATGTGTTTTTTTTATATGTAATAGAAAGTTTTGTAATAGAATTTTCTAGATTTATGTCTCTAAATGCAAGTTAAACTAATGTCAAATGATGAACTATGTGAAAAAATTTAAGATGCAATATGAACCTAAATCTAAATTTAAATTATTGAATGGTGATTTCAATGTAATTACTATGCAAGATAAATTCGGATCTAATGCAATTTTATGATTTTTAATGATTTTAAGTGATGCAAACATGTAATTTTAACTCTAAATGAAATGTACACTAATGAAAGATTAAATAACCCTAAATGTAATGCAACTAATTAAAATCTAATTAAACTATTGCAAAACCTAGATCAAGGGTTGAAAGGACTCCAATTTTTAGAATGTTGTTGTACAAGGTCAAGTTCACCAAAATGAAACATAGAAAAATAGGGGGATCCTAGGGTTTCCAAAAATGGAAAATTGAATCCAAAGATGGAAAAAGGGTCCTACTTCTCTTATTTCATTAGGAAATGAGATCCACACAATGAAATAAATATCAACCTTAAGGTGAATCAAGTCAAAGTGTGAATCTACAAATTTCCCTTTTTTGCAAGGACGGGGGTCTAGGTCAAACAACTCTTTGGGGAGAACAAATAGAAATCAACTCCAAAATGAAATCTACAACTTGGATCTAATAAATTATGCATAAAACTAAAGGAATCTACAAAGTTCTAGAAAAACTGAGAGGAATAAATGGTGTGCACCTTTCAAAAATTGTTGTTTCTACAAGTTGAACAAGGACTCATTTTCCCTAGGGTGAATGGGTCCTGGCAGACTTTTCTGGAAAACTATGAATCTGAGATTGAATTCTAAGACCTATGATTCTTCCTTGTAATTTGACACCTCCGCTCCTGGATCTGGATCTAGGAAAAATCTACAAAACAAAATTGTTGTTTGTTGGTGGATAGGGGTTTTCCTCGATCAAACCCCAAGTTTGGTAATTAAACCTTGTTGAAAAACATAGATCTGAAACATAAGATGTGTTTGCAATCCTAACTTAAGTGTGTCTAATATTAAGAAATAAATGATGCAAAGAAGCCCTACTCAATTGTGTTAGAATAGGATCCCTAAATGAACATGCACAATGATGAAGACCTAATTTAGGAGATCTTAAATCACCTTAATAAGTCACAAATATGATTATAGTTTCCTTTAGGATAAAATGAGGAAGATAATAGAAGATGGAATCACTAAGGAAACAATTCATTAGGCTTGGTTGAATGTCTTGTTCATCTCCCAAAACCTAGAATCCATCATGATCCTCTATAGGAAACTATCATCAATCCTTTGGCAATGCTTGATCTTGATATCAAAATGAACTTGAAAACCTGCAAAAACAACTCAAATGTTGTTCCAAGACTTCACTTTTGAATGCTTTTCCTTGCTCTTGAATATGAATTCTTGATCTCATGTGAAATTATCTTCCTTCTCTAGCTTTCCAGTGTAAAATGAATGTGAGACTTAGTTTTATAGGCTTCCTTTTTAATTTTCCAATTATCAAAACCCAAAATCCAACATGTGAAATTTTAATTTCAGAGCTTGAAATTCCACCAAAAACATATCCAAAGTTGATTTTAAGGAATTTAATGAGGACTCATTCACCCATGGGTGTGATGGCACTTTCAAAATTTTGTAAATTTTTTTGAGTGCTCACATTGAAGCCCTAGTTTTTTATGTTACATCTAATGTAGGGTTTTTATGTGAGGGTTAGGGTTTGGTTTATTTTAAGTGTGTGGCATTCTATTTTTCTATTGTGTTGTATAGTTTCTATTTTCGGTCACATAAGGGGAGGTAATTTTCATACTTGCATCATCATGTGGTTGTCACCATATGACTGATCTTTCTTTTGTGTAGGCCTAAATCGTCTATTTCTATAGGGTTAGGGAAATGAATTTTTTATCATTACATCCTTTGTTCCGCATGATTCCAAAGTTGTGATCCTACTGTTCTCGTGTCACCCTAGAGAAGTCCCCTCTTTTAGAACAACTTATGAGCATGTGCCTTAAACTTTCACTTTAAGTCGTGATGGCCTTTGTAACCGTATCGATCATCGCTGATTTATTCATAGGTTTACACCTTGAATTAGCGATGAGTGATGAGCAGTGATTTCCTTTGATATCGCTCATCGCTAATGGCATTCAATTCCTCAAATTTGTAATAGAGATGAGCGATGTTCTTAACCTTATGTTCTTATCACTCATCATGGATGACCATTGAAAAGAAAATTTGTAATAGCAATGAGTGATATGTTGTCGCACTGTGTGATTGCAGATATGTTGTAAAAAATAGTTCTCACATTAGCGATGTGCAATGAACCCTATAAATAATGTAAATTTTTCATCACTAATTGCTTGCACAATATATGAGGAGAATCAGTGATGAACAGAGGCCTTATCACTCATCGCGGATTTATCTCAAAACTTAAGTTCTAAACTAGTGATAAGTGATGCGTGCCTTCTAAAAGGGTTTTTCTTTCACTAATTTGATATGATATTATGGGTGATATCTTTGGCGCCATTTGTTTTATGTAGGTACATGTGTCCAAGATCTGGTGTTTCCACGATATCTCTTATCACTGATGGGATCCTAGGCATGAAATTTGAATTCGTGATGCACGATGAAGGGATAGATGTGACCGGGAGTCGAGCCATTAAATCAAAGGTTAAAGGACATCATAGGGATGTTTTCATCGTTGATAGAGTCGAGTGATGATAAAGTAGATTGATGATGAGTGAGGACCATAAATGAAAAAGGAAACATGTCATGATCCTGGGGATTTCATACAGATCAAAAAATAAAGTGGCAAGAGAACTAGAGGACCGTTGATAAAGCTTTAAAGTAGGATGATCCAATGAATAGGAATTCATTACCTAAGTAACGTCATCATTAATGAGCACCTCAGGATTAAGGAAAGAATAGCAATGAAGCATGCAAGGAAATTTTCTCTCTAAAATGGCCTTATGTACTTCACCGATATTAATGAAGAGCATGGATTAGGTTGGCAATACATGCTGATTGTCAGGACACATATGATTAAATTAGGTTTAAGGAATAATGTGTCAATGTTTGAGATAGCATTGTTGTTTTCAAGAAGCAAGTTGATAATAGTCAAAAAATGATGCTCATGGCCACCTTAGATGAAATTTTAATTTCTCTCAGATGAACAATCCATATTCAGAGCCAAACTGATAGGCTACCAAGCTCGCTCGCGCAAGGATTTCTTCATCATTAATTTCGCATGCTTGAAATCTCTATTTAATGTAGAATGATCGATGGTTATTCTCACTATCTTTTCAGTCTGTAGTGTATGTTAGGTAAAGTGTGAAGGGTTGTTGGTCTATTTGTGGTAGAATTTTTTTGTCTTGGTTAGGTTGGTATGAAATTGAGTTCTTTGGTCTATTTAGGACTTTTATTGCTTGAACTGGTCATTATCACTGGGATTGGGGTATTTTTCTTGTGGGTGTTGAACCAAAAGACCTTTTAATGATCATTTTGTTAGCTCTTACAAGATGAGAAAAATTGGTGAGGCAACTCCACCTATTAGGAGGTCTAGTCGGTTAAGTATGTCAAAATTCCATGAGGAGGTAACTGAACAGGAAACCATGGTTTCCCCTAAAACTGCAAAGGGAAAAAGGAGGGCTAGAGGCCATAAAAAGAAGAAAATTGTGTAGAGTACTTACCGCTTGAGGAATAGGACCCCTTCAGGAGAAGCAGTTGAGCTCAAAGGAAAGGAACTGGCATTACCAGTGAAGAAGGCCAGAAAGAAGGAGAAAAGCTACTGAACCATCCTGGGAAAGCAGAGTTCTCTTATTGTTCTTTTCGATACTCCTTCAGATGTTGAAGCTGAGATAGACTTGGACTATGGCTAGTACATTCATTCCCTAGTGTCATATGATAGCTCTGATGATGATGTACTAGTAATACCTTCAATTGCAACAAGGACCAGGAGTGGTTGGGCATTTTTGGATGCCGACGCCTCCAAATAGGGTCTTTACTTAGTTTTAGTTTTGGATAACACCATGGTCGTTGCATAGGAGGTATTTATTTTCATGTGTCCATAGTTTGTCTTTTTCTTTTCCTTGCTGATGTGGAGGTCTCCGTGATGATGTAGTCAAAATATTTTTGGTTCCAAGTAAAAAGATATTGTGATAGTGATGACTAATATTCTACACATGTTTTTTACCTCCCCTGTTTTGAAATGATTATGTATGAAACTGCTTGGGGAGTCCTTCGAGAAGTTAGTTGGAATTAGGTTTTTGAAATGAGCTCAAAATGAAATTGAAATTATAATTCAGCCAAGTGCTTGTTGCTCCCCTGTTTATATAAAGGGGATTTCATGGCTAAGAAAAGAGAGTTCATAATTTTGAGTCTAGACATAGTCATAGTAGATACTAGGCTCTAATAGCATAATAGAATGTAAATAGATACCCTAGCAGATATATCAAAAGCAAGTCTAAGATGAAAGTTATACTACGTATGAATCTTAAATATGTTTTACAATGAAATACCAGAAATGAAGAAGAATTTTAGTTTCAGAATATTGCTCTCCTATGTATTTTATTTCCAAGTTATGAATGAAGATTGTTAATGATAGCTTCATTTGTCTTTTGTCATTTGCACAGAATGTATGAATTTTTTTTATGCTTCAGTTTAATGAATTGATTAAATGTTGAAACAAGCTCATTGGTTTGTGAGAAAAGCATATACGATTTAGCAAGAAAGTGATATTTTGTAGACACAATGAGTTAGATGTTACAAAGTAACACTCTAATGGTCCATTAATTTCTGAGCTTCAGTCAAAATTGTATTACTGATTGATTACTGGTTGTAATTCATTTTCTACCTCAGATAAAGCAACAATTATCTTGTTAGTTTATCTTATAGTCAGCTAGTATTGAATTGGGCCTAGGATTTAAGATGAAGAATGATTCACAATACTTTAAATTACAATGTCCCAACTTTAAGTATGAAGGAGCACTCCTTGAAAATAAGTAACACTTCTATCTAAGGTTTTTCAAGCTTTTGATAAAGTGATTTTCATGGAATTGTGCATCTGTGTGAAGAAATGCTCTTGACCAAAAGTGAAATATTATGAGTATATATGGGATTACCCTCCCTAGGTCTCACGGATCCTGAAGAGAAGAAGTAGAGTAGTAATTACTCTATTTATGTGTTGGCCAATCCTCAACCTAGTTGATAATTGGGTCGTGGCAAGCTCATAGGTTAGGATTGAGACTAAGTTTGGTTCTAAAAAAAAACCAACAGGGTGAATGGGTCATGACCTAAAACTTCAGGACTCCTTAAATTTTGGAGCATTAATTTGATCCATAACATTTGTTCAATGTAGATTGTGGTGTCAAGAATTAAATAAAATTAAGTAAAATAGGCCTTTGGATACATGATAAAGGGTATTAGGGGCCTATTAATGAGGTTCTAAAATGCATTAAAGAAGAGGTCACAAAAATAGGTCCAAATAAGTGTGAATTTTACTTTCTCCTAGAAATGGATACAATTTTCTACACTACACCTATCCCTCCCACCCACTATCTCCCTCCTTCCCTCTTCCCTCCCTCCCTCCATCCCTCCCAATCTACCACTCCCTATATTCCTCCTTCCCTCTCTCTGCCTCCCTCTATCCCTCCCACCCTACCACTTGCTATCTCCCTCCTTCCCTTTCTCAAACCATCCCTCTCTCCTCACACATGCACAACCTCTCTCCACCTACCCCTCCCTCTCTCCCTAACTCTCTATATACCTATCCCTCCCACCCTACCACTCTCTATCTCCCTCATTTCCTCTTTCTCTCTCTACCTCTATCCCTCCTACCTTATCACTCCCTACAACATCCTTCCCTCTTTCTCTCCCTCCCTCTATCCCTCCCACCCTACCACTCCCTATCTCCCTCCTTCCCTCTCTCTCCCTCCCTCTATCCATCCCACCCTACCACTCCCTAGCTCCCTTCTTCCCTCTCTCTCTTCCTCCCTCTCTCCCTCACACACACACAACCTCTCTCCACCTACCCCTTCCTCCCTCCCTAACTCTTTCTATACCTATCCATCCCACTCCCCCTCTCCCTCACACACACACAACCTCTCTCCACCTACCCCTTCCACCCTCCCTAACTCTTTCTATACCTAACACTCCCACTCCCTATCTCCCTCCCTTCTTTCTCTCACTCCCTATATCCCTCACACCCTACCACTCCATATATCCCTCCTTTCATCTCTCTTCCTCCCTTTATCCCTCTCACCCTACCAATCCCTATCTCCCTCCTTCCCTCTCTCCCTCACTCACACACAACCTCTCTCTCCACCTACCCCTCCTCTCACTAACTCTCTCTATACCTATCCCTCCCACCCTACCACTCCCTATCTCCTCCTTACCACTCTATCTCCATTTCGCTCCCATCTCCCTCCATCTATCCCTCCCACCCTACCACTCCCTATTTCCCTCCTTCCCTCTCTCTCCCCCTCCCTCTATCCCTCCCACCACACCACTACCTATTTTCCTCCTTCCCTCTCTCTCCCTATATCCCTCCAAACCTACCACTCCCTATCTCCCTTCTTCCATCTCTCCCTCCCTCTCTCCATCTACCCCTTCCTCCCTCCCTAACTCTCTTTATACCTATCCCTCCCACCCTACCACTCCATATTTCCCTCCTTCCCTCTTTCTCTCCCTCCACCTATCCTTCCCTCTCTCCCTCTCACACAGACAACCTCTCTCCACCTACCCCTCCCTCTCTCCCTAACTCTCTCTATACCTACCTCTCCTAGCCTATGCCTCCCTTCCTCCCTAACTCTCTATATACCTATCCCTCCTATCCTACCTCTCTCTATCTCCCTTGTCCCTCTTTTTGTCCTCTCTCTCCCTCCCACCCTACCGATCCTTATCTCCCTCCTTCCCTCTCTCCCTCCCTCTCATCTTACCTCTCCTTATCTCTACCTCTCTCTCCTAATCTCCATTTCTCTATCTAGATTTTTTAATAATGTGTATTAAAATATATTAATATTAATATAATATATAAAATATATAATTTTTTGTAGTGATTTTAACCAACTAGAAATGCAAGGAAATAACAAATACCAAGAAAAATACAAAAATCAACACAAACACTTGAAATGAGGGAAAAATAATCTCAAACCTGCATCGAAATGACTAAAAATGGAGTAGATTTCAACTTGATGTCACAATTTCCCCATTGATGTAGTTGGATATGTGCTCAATGTGGATTCCAACATCATAACACCTTGATTTTTCTCAATTTTGGTCACAATATTGCAAGATTACCTTGGTTGCATGAAGTCTTTAAGGCTTGAATGTGGATGATTTTCAAAAATGACTAAGTGTAGTCATTTACCAAGAGGAGAGGATATGGAGAGCTAGGATGTGAGGAGAGAAATATCAAGGGTTGATATGCCTTGAGGCATCTCAACCACCACATGGTGATGACATTTTTCATAATGAGAGTGCATGAGAGAGGGGAGGTACTTGGTAGGTACCATGGGGATTTGGACAAGATCTCCCTCATAAAGGGAATTCTTGTCCAATCTTCCCAATTTATTGAGAGGATGGGACAAGGAGAATTAAAATTTTCATTTTAATCCACATGGGGAAGACAAAATAAATTAAAAATTCCTTTAGGGGCATAGGGGCAATAAAATGGAATTAAAAATTCCATATGGGTTTGGGGATAGCTTCTCCAAATGGAGAAGGCATTTAATAAAGAGTTGGCTAAGGGACATGCCATAAATGGCAAAGGGATTAGGTTGATATAATCATAAGATTAGATTGTGCAAGTAAGAGGGTTAGGTGGGAAATTAAATTAATGAAAGGGATTAAGAACCCACTTGCAAATGTTGGAGGATGTGATACCTCCTAATCAAGGATTAGGAATGTGCACATCCTAATGGTGGGATTAGCAAGGGGATTAGGATTAGGCCAGGATTATAAAGTATGTGACAAGGTGAGAGAAAGTGAGGAATTAAAAATTTAATTTAATTCCCATAGGATATGTGACTAAATTAAATAAATTAGTTTATTTATTTAATTTAGAGAGGAAAGGGTAAAGTGATAAAGTATTTAATTATTTAATTAAATACCTTAGGGGACTTTAGGAAAAGGATCGATATTAATTAAATAATGGAAATATTATTTAATTAATGTGGATAAGAAGATGGGATAGAAAATATAGGGATAAACTTGATCAAATGTGAATGGTCAAATTTAGGTGTCTACAATAATATATAATATATAATATAATACATAATATATAATATAATATATAAGTTATATCTTAATAATATAAGATATATTATATAATATAATATATAATATATAATCTAATACATAATATATAATATATGATATAAATATAATAGATATTAGAACATTTTAATAGCGGTATGTTTTAAGTTTGATATAACAAATATTTGTTTTATCTACAAAATGGATATATGTTTTGTCTACATAACAGATAGCCATTTTGTACAACATGGGTACCCATTTCATTTTACGTAAAGTTTGTTACAAAATGGATAGCCGCTTTACTTTCCAAAACGAATATTCATTTTGTAAAGTTTATTTTCACATAAGAAGAATACAAGCTTTTCTAAATGAATATTCGTTTACTAAAACAAAATGGATATTTGTTTTGCTATGGATATCCATTTTGTTTGAGTGGAAAAAATGGCCAAAAGTCCATTTTGGGAATTCTAATAGTCCCCACATTCTCTATTCTATGAGGAATGTCATGATTCTATGCATTACAAGAAAATTTTCATTTTTCGAGCACTCTTTTACACAAAATTTTATCCTTTCAATCATCAAGATACTTGTTTGAGTTGGGATAATGGGAAGCAACATTCATTGTAAAGAGAAAAGAAAGAGTAAATGTCAAGTGGAGGAAATCAAGGCAAGTAGGGAGAAAGACTAAGTAAGAGGGTGGAAAGAAAAGGTATGTCAAATTCTCTACAAGGAGAAGGCTTCTCTTTACCTTTAAATGAAATTGAAAGTGACCATGATATTGAATTTTAAAATATTGAACAAGAAATTGAAATTGAAACTTTAGAACATGAAATTCTAAATGTTGAGCATGAAACTACAAATCAAAATGTTGAACATGAAATTAAAATTGGAAGTTTTAAATGTGAAATTGAGAAACAAAATGTTGAACATGAAATTGTAAATGCTAAGCATGAAACTGAGAATATTAATGTTGAACATGAAATACGTGAAAATTTTCTTGACCAATGTGGATATACAACCCACGAAGTTGAAAACATACTCTACAATCCACCCATTCATAGAATTGATGAAATTGATAAGGCACAAGAAAAATGAATGTCAATGTATTTCCAAATTACATAAGAAGATATGATATTTACGAAGAAGAAAATGAAATCCTAAAGTCATCTATTTGTAATGACTCCAATGAAAATTTTCAACATTCAAGAACCCTAAAATGGTTACTCAAAATAGATGAGAACATACTAGATAAACTTGATGGAAAAAGTTCATCATGAACAGTTTAGTTGTGGGCTACTAAATTTTTAATCAATACATTTCCAATAAGAAATCAACTGAACAATGTCAACTTTTTTACAATTTCTAAAGTCTTACAAAATGAGACCATTATTAAATAAATCAAAGATTTGTTTAAATAAGAAGTCTAACTAAACTAACATTTTTGTTAAAAATATTTTTAATGCAATTAATTCTATTGGAAATACTAGTAAGGAAAAAGATAAGAGAGTTGCTCGTAGAGTAATTTGACCACATATTTAGTAAGAAATCAATTAAAAAGGGCTCGATTGTTGAGGAAAACATGTTTTGACTTAAGTCTAAATTGTAAAAAATTGTCAAAAGTACTAGAAATAAAATTAAGACTAGATAGTCCTCTTCAAAATGATACTTAGGATTTTTATTGGTAGGATTCCATGAGTTGATAAGAAGCTAACTAATACCACAAAGGATGAAATTCAACAATTTTAGCAATCTAACTCTAGAGTATCACCAAATGTAAAAGATGTTTTAAAATTAGGAATTGGTGATCAAGACCATACACAATATCCTAAGCTGCATTTCTTAGAACATAACCAAACAACATTGTACAAACTATTTTGTGAAACACATCCAAATTTAAAAATCTCAAAAAAGGACATTTGAATCTTGTAATCCATTTTATTGTTTGCCTCTTAAAATTCATAAAACATGTTGCAAATACCATGTGGAGTTTTCTATGTATCATGAACTATTACACAATATTCATTCTACTTTGCATACTAACCAAAATGCTACAAGAGTGTGCTACAATGCAAATACCAAGGTTGTCAAGGGAGTAATTAAATTTATTTCTATGTGATAGAGATAATGGTTTCATTTTCTATAGAAATGATTGTTTAAATGAAAAGTGTTTGCAATGTAGTGGGTTATCAAATTTTATATCATGTATTCATGAGGGTAACGAGCATGATTTAGCAAAGAAAATGGTTGAGAAAAAGAGATTTGAGATAGTGAAGGTGAAGGTTCCAGATGTGAGTTAGTTACAAGAGAGGTAAGTGTTGTTGATTTTATTTCTAATTTTAAGATAAATATTTTTTACAAGTATGCAAGATACAACCACAGGTCTACATGGTTAGATCAACAATTTAGGATGTTTAAGGATTCTTTCTCGATTGAAACTATCATCTTTGTAGTTGATTTTGCATAAAACTACACATTACAACCACAAAATAAAGTCCAATATCAATATTAGAATTAAATTCAGGTTTCAATTTTTATTCACATCACATACATAGTACAAAAGAGAATAGGAAGATAGTCAAGGAGTACCATTTTTACATGAGTGATGATTGATCTCATTCATCAAAGAATGCATAATACTATTTTAACAATTTTTTTGAGTTCTTGGAGGAAAAATATATTGCAATGGTTCAACATCTCATTTGGTCAAATAGTTGCACCAATCAATTCAAGAATGCACATATGTTTTATTGGTTGAGTAGAATGCATGCAGAGAGGGGTATACCTCATATTTGGAGTTTCTCTAAAGTTGTGCATGGAAGGGGGGAACATTATGGAGTAGGTGCATGTGTAAAGAGGACTCTAGTTAAAGAACAACTAAAGACTAGAGGTGATGTTGCATTCATTGATGCAAGTTCATTTATTGAGTGGTGTAACTATGCATTGTCACAAGGATGGGCACTTGATTTAGAAGTGTGTAGGTTCATTTGGTTGGCTGATGAAGGTAAAGTGGGAGGGGGATTGGATTGTCAAAAAATCAAGGAATCATCAAAGATTCATTCATTTTGAAGCTCAGATGCAAGTACATGGACTATTTGGACACAAGATTTAGCTTTTTTGTCAATTGTATCAAATGTGAGTGGGATAGTTGTGATTCAAGTGAGTGGGTAGATACATGGATTCCACAATATCTAACCCATTTTATATGAAGCTCGTTCATCTTTACTCGGTGAAATGGAAACTTCATTTGACTATGACCATATTTCAAACCTTGTACAACTAGGACATGTTTATGCAATTGTTGCACCACATGGGAATGAAGAGAGATCAAACTATTGGTTGGAAAAATGTGCTCAAGGAAAAAAAACTAACACAACCTATGACAGATGATGATGTGTTCATATATCCTATAGGATCAATTGTTATTATTAAAATTTGGTTGTGAATATATGATTAAAAAGAATGGAATTCCTACATTTGAGGACTTTGAGAAGCACAAAACTATACTCATGTATTCACACCTAGTTGTAGCAAAGAATGTTAAGTTATTAAATCATCATGCAAAACTAAGAAAAAAGGAACTATAGAAAATTACTATTGTTGATCATGAAGCAATATTGAAAACTTTGAATATAAGAGATGACCCCTTAGGAACACTTGAGTAGCGAATCTATTTTTTGTATGGAATAGGTATGATATTGTTCATATTATTTAGATTCATTTTATTTATATGGGTTGGATTAAAGTACATTAAAATTTTGCATAACAATTACAAGGTATATAAAAATGTATGTTTTTTGGAGAACAAAGGTATATTTTCAAGTGATTCAGATCAATACATCCATGGTTGTGTTATGAGTACAATGAGTAATGATTATAATGTATCAACATAGAATTCATAAGTAGTGATTCTTAATCTTACATCATATTTGGTTTGAGAGAATGTTCAATTCAAACTTTGTAGTTCATGTTGCTTATGCTCAAAAAAATTTCTATATTCATATACAGGTCTACTATAGTCAAGTTTGGAGCATGACGAAGTTACAATGACAATAAATCCACCATTTTTTAGTTTCTAATACGTATTGAAGATTGATTTTCTTAATAATTCACTTGTTTATATGTGTAGATTTTTTGGAGAACAATGGTATATTTTCAAGTGATTCAGATCAATACATCCATGGTTGTGTTATGAGTACAATGAGGTAATGATGGTAATGCATAAGCATAGAATTCATAAGTAGTGATTCTTAATCTTGCATCATATTTGGTTTGATAGAATGTTCAATTCAAAATTTGTAGTTCATGTTGCTTATGCTCTACAATTTGTATATATGTATATGTAGGTCTACTACACTCAAGTTTGAAGCATAAGGAGGTTACAATTACAATAAATGCACCATTTTTGAGTTTCAAAGAGGTCTTCAATATTTATTTTGTTAAAAATTCACTTATTTATATGTGTAGGATTTTTGGAGAATTTAAAGTGGACGAAAGGATATTGAGATCAATGGTTATAAATTTTGTAGTGGTCACATATCATTCATAAGGTGACATCCACATATAATTATTAATTAGTGATTCCTAATCTTCCATCACATTTGGTTTGAGAGAATGTTCAATTAAAACTTTCTAGTTAGTCTTTCTTATGCTCAAAAATTTGCATATATTTAGATGCAGGTCTACTACACTCAAGTTTGGAGCACAAAAAGGTTACAATGATAAAAAATCCACCATATAATTCTTAAGGTGACATCTACAATAGAGTTATATAGTAGTGATTCTTAATCTTGTATCACATTTAGTTTCTATTTCATGTTGCTTATGCACAAAAATTTGTCTATATTTATATGTAGGTCTATTTTTTTTTTGGAGAAGTGAGTGAGGACGAGTGGCTTCTACAAGGAAAACAAAGATCGCCTTAGGGTGGTAGAGATGATAATGGAATGTAGCCATAGAGAGTAAAATATGATATTCATAAAATTTGTACACTTTATGGTGGTAGAGATGAGAATGACATTTAGCCATAGAGAGGGAATATGATATGCTTAAAATTATATACTTTAGGGTGATGGAGATGGGAATGGCATTAGCCATAGAGAGGGAAATATGATATGCATACAATTTGTACACCTTAGGGTGACCAGTGCTTTGATGTATTTGTACATGAGGATATGGAAGATATGATATGTATGTTATTAGTTATATTTATTTTTGGAAAGAGACATTACACAAGTCATCTAGTTTTGTCATTAATGGCAACCATAGTCAGTAATCCTATCTGCACTTCAATAATTTCTTATACCATAAATCAGATTGAAGATATGTGTTAACTTTCAAAGCTAAAACAGGGCATCTGACTGAGTTGTGTAAATTGACTCATATGTAATTTCATATTATTATTTTGTGTTGTGGATCTTAGGGAAGTTCTTTAGATGTATGACCTATCTTATCTTTGAATCATAAGGCCTTGTATTGATTGGTGTGCAAGTTAGAAGGTCTGGTTTAATGATTTTCAATCTAACAATGTAGAAAGGCTGACTAGATGAGTGTAGCGTGTTGTGGATATTCGAGGAAAGATTGTTTAAGGTGTTTCATGTTCGAGACATGTTTTTTTGGGTCCTCACTATGTTTTTTCTGACATTGGTTGGTTCGCATTGATAATTGTTTATGGATTGGGCCAACAGTTTGTACATGTTTCATATTTTGTTAAAGCTGACATGTAGTTGATGTAATCTCTAGTCAGGAATATATATAATCGATTATTCATATCATTTTGAGATGTGATGTGATACGAAGAAAGAGTTAGAAGGAGTATAGATCGATAGTGTGTAGTTTCACTTGCGCAGAACAAAGATTGGTGATTTCAATTAAAGCAGACAAAGTTTCAAGAGCAGAATCAGATAGAATGTGAAGAATGTGATCAATGAGCTTAACCAAAACTATACTCAGGCATTAGCAGATGCTATCTCATAGTTCATCCACTTCAGTTTTTTTTTTAATGTGACTGTAAGATAGTGAGTCTTCTTTTTTTTTTCTTTTTTTTTTAATGTGCATTCCCCATTTGTAAACACTTATTTTGAGTATACTCATATTGTGGATTAGCCTCCACTGTGGTTTTTCCCCTAAAAAGGTTTCCACGTAAAAATCCTTGTGTTATGGTGTTGTGGTTGATTGACTTATGTTCTTTCATCTTTCTTTTGGTTCAATGCTATAAGTGGTTTAAAGATCAAGTTAATAAAGTTAAATTTTGTAGAACACTGATTCACCCCCCCCTCTTAGTGTTCCTTGATTCCAATCATTGGTATCAGAGCCTAGTTCCTCGGAAGAATTTTAATAGCTTGGGGAAGATTTGGGAAGGTGATTCAATGGATTTTGGCAGTCTTCAACAACTTTGGTGGCACTAGATGATCTTGATCGGTCCAAATCTGAAGTTTGGGAATTGCAAGCAAGTCTCATGAATGTTGAAAAATTCATTCAATCATTGAAAGATCAAATCAATAAATCCAAGGAAAAGAGAAAGGAACTATGTGATCAACTCAAGCAGAAAGAGAGTAAAAGCATGGAAGATGAACACCTAAGTCAAGCCCTGAAGGAAAAGATAGAAGAATGTGAAAAGCTCACCAAAGATAATGTTGTCCTAAAGCATGAGATGGAATCTATTGTGATGGGGATGACCAAGGAGATTGAAGAGAGAAAGAAGAATGAAGAGAATATTACTCAGTCCTTGAAAGAAAGATCTGATGAATGCAACAAAATTAATGGTGGATTCAATCAATTGGAGCTTGAATTGCAACAATCCAGAAACAATGAAGAAGAGCTTGAAAGATAGATTGTTATTCTCAGGGATGAACTTGCTACTGCAAATCAATACAAGGAGAATTTCAAGATTAGCTCAGCTAAGCTTGATGAACTAATTCAAAGTTAGAAGACTAGAAGTGACAAGCAAGGTTTTGGATATGAGAAAGGAGAAAGCTCTGGATCTGGTCAAAGGAAATTCAAGTTAGGAAATCAGATGAACAAATCTAGAAGGTATCCGGTAAGACAACCCAATGCTCAAATTTTCAATGGATACTATTTTGTTTGCAATAAATCTGTTTATATGGATGCTCAATGTAGAAGTAGAATGAATTCAAGTGGTTCATCATTCTTTGACTAGTGTTTCAATTGCAATAAGTGTGGTCATAAGTCAATTGAATGCAGAAATATGACAAATAAATTTTTTAATAGAAATGTCAGATGTTATGTCTGCAATAGATTTGGCCATATTGCTAACTAGTGCAAATCAAGAGAAAATCAATGGAATAACTGATCTAGACACAAAAATGTCGTGTGCTATAATTGTAACAAATCTAGTCACATTGCAAGATTTTGTAGAAGTGGGAAGGGTCAGGTAAACAAAGGGAAAAATATGCAAAAGGATGATAAGGGAAAAGGAAAAGTTACTATGGATGAGATCGGGAATCAAATGAAGAAGACATGGGTGAAGAAGAATTGTTTTGATGTAGGAAATGAGTCCACACCAGAATCTAGTGCTAGAAATTCCTACGGGAATTAGTTTAAGGCCTATGGCCTAGGGGGAACTCTTAAGAAAATATTTTACCCCCTGCTGGTAGTTGGTATTGGAATGTGGCAGATTGCAACGATTGCATTAATGATCTACATATGTTTTGGGAACAGTTGTGGAGGAAATTTATGCAAAATTGAAGGTTCGTTGAAGAATTTTCTTTCACAGACTATGAAAATAAGGTATCCAGAAGACCTAGGGAAAAATCATTTATTGCGATAAAAGGTTAGGTGTGTGAATGATAAAAGGTTACTTCTATTCCTCATTTGTCACATTGCATTTCGAGAAGAAGTTTGGAGAGCTCTGTAAGTGAATTTTGGCGAGATACAAGTCTAAAGGTGATTCAGTGAACAAACCCTAATCCGGCCAAAGGTATTTATCTACAAAACTTGTGAACTTGAAATTTCTAAAAATGGTTGCTTTGTTAGTCATTGATATTAAGGATAGACCCCACCCAAAATTCAAATGGCACCCATTCAAATCTATTGAGACAGAACCATTAGGTGCATTGTCTTTTGTTCCATATGGTGTTTTGCACATTGAAGATATTAGGGCATATATTCATACAAATTTTGAAGAGTTAGGAAGCTCCCAGTTGTTAAATTTTTACACAAATCACATTGTGGGAGAAGATCTCTGTGTAAAGCCTAAATTTAAGACTTTGGAGGAGAAGAAGTTCACTCAAATTGTGAAGTTTCCCATGTTTGACAGAAATGAATGGGTCTGATACATACTAAGTCAAGTGCATGTCGAGTTCATGTGGTTAAATCAGCCCTTCAAGATCACAAGAGAAGCTATAAGCAATGTTACATGTCTGAATTCATTTGATGGGTTGCCCAATTTGAAAGTTGTGAAGAACCAAACAATCACTGAGGCAACTAGTTCCGTTTTTGACAATAGAGCCATGACAATTAATGACATCATTGAGTCAAATGTAAAATTTTCTTCTATAGTAATTGGATATAAAATCTATCACTCCAGTCGAGATAACTCTGTTTTTGGTACTACAATCTATGCATCTTATCAAATGATCAAGGAAAATGAAGAATATGACTTATGTGAGTTACTCCAGAGCCAGCTAATTGAGAATCTTGGTAAAATCAAGAAGGATAAGAAGAACTTTTTCAAGTATGGCAATCTGTTGTTATGTCTATTCTTCTACTTCATGAATGAAGTTTTGGGAATTGGTAAAGTGAAATGGGAAGGTGATAGACCCTCAGCTGTTCAAATTAGAGACATCTTATATAGAATTGGTGATAGCAAAGCAAGGAAAACTGCTATCTAGGGTTACTTCAAAAGCTTTCAGAGTGAAATAAAATCCAAGGAAAGGATTCCTAAATCTATTATGGAAAAATATAAGGACACTATTTGCTTCATGGTTGACATTAATCAATGTTTGATGGAAGTAGTAGAACCTAGAATAGTTTGGATAATTCCTATGGGATATGAGGTTGAAGAACACATTTTGGAATTGTATGCCCAACACCTGTTGAGTAAACCTCAGGATCTAACAAAAGAAAGGTTTGGTACCTTTGAAGAGAAGGATATGCAAGTGCATGAACAACTAAAGAAGCCTATGATAGTCTAGAAGGTGAGAAAGTAAGTTGAAGCTTTTGCAGAGAGCATCAGCATATCAATTGAACAAGTGAGGGAAGCTAGGAAGAAAAGAGAACAAGTTGAAGAAGGGGAGCCTACTAGAAATAAGTAAGCTAGTCCAACAACATCCTCTGCTAGAACTAGATCTACAAGGAGATTTTCACTCTCATCTAGTCCTACAAAGAAATCAATCCTTGTAAAATCTCAAGTCAAGATATCTGGAAGAGAAGGAAAGAGGAAGAAGGATAAAAGCACAAGATTCTATGTTGTTGTTGAAGATGATGAAGAAACTGAATCAGATGAAGAAGTAAGAGAAATAAAGCATAAGAGCACCAAGGCATCAAAATTCTCTAAGGAAAAGCCCTCTAGTGAAGAGAAAGCCAAGAAAAATGTGAAAACTGGTAGATCGGGTATGATTGTAGAGGAAGTGGAAAAAGATTTAATTAAGGATGGTAATCTCAAACCACTTTATAAATGGTATGACACTTTTGATAGTGTTGGTTAGAGAACTCTTGAAGAAGCCACAATAAAATATTTGAATATATTCAATATGACCCTCATAGAAATAATGTCAAAGTTACCTAAATGGTTATATGAAGTCTTAGAAATGAGGAGAGTAAATGCAAGAATTGAAGATGAACAAATGAGAGAACACATACTTGTTGATCTATGTCTGATAATGTCAATAGAAGAAATGAAGAAAATACTCAATGATGCTAAAAAGGATTTGAAGAGAAAATTAAGGGTGAATAAGCTTATGATCGGGCAGACTGAGGAAGTGGCAAAAGACACTAAGAAAATTCTTAAGGCAGTTCTGTTGAAGAATAGATATAACATTGTTTCTGAAGAAACTCATGATGAAGATGTTCCATCTAGTTCATAAATTGAACAAGTAAAAGAAGACATATTTGAGGAGACTCTAAATCCTCTAGATATGCAAGATACAAAAATTCCCATGAAGGTTGAATCTCCTAAAGTTGAAGAAATAGAGATTACCAAAGCCAAGCAAGAATCTATGATTGAAGAAAAGAAGGCTAAGGAAAAGTAGGTTGCTATGGAAGCAAGAGACATTGCAAAGGAAGTAAAGAAGTTTTTAGAAGAACAAAAGGAGGATTTTGACCTTGAATTGGCTAAAGGTCCTATTAGCTTGGCCACTCTATCTCCTATTCAGAAGCTGAAGGTAGCATCATTTGCTCAAGCCAAGACAAGGGAGGAGATATTGAAATCTCACATTGAGGACAATGAGCTGCTAAGTCTTGCATCTAGTATCTTGGAGAAGATCATGCCCACACATGTCAAGGATTCATCTGATTCTCCCTCCAGTCAACTGAAGAAACTTATCAACTCTGTAATACTCACTTTGAGTCTCTTCAAAAGTCAACTGAGGATAAGGTTCAGAAATAATTTGATGCAAACAGGTTTAATAGATTGAAGTGTATAATTGCTAATGATAAATCCTTATTAGCTACCTATGAAAAGGGAATTCAAGGTGCATTATCTGAGGATGGAAATATCTACAAGTCATGCTTATCCTTGTCTAAATTCACTGAGGTCACTGAGAAGAAAATTAAGGAATATGAGAAAAAGTTAGCAGTTATTTCATAATCCTTTGATCCTCTAACCATTTCCATGAGTAAGCAAGAAGGTCAAGTCATATCCCTGCTTGAAAAAATTAAAAGTTTGAAGCATGAAAAATATAGAATTGTTGAAAGGGTATGTGATCTCAAAGGACTAATTGGTCCTAAAATGGAGACAATGCTTAGTGCATTGAAGGAAGTATAGGATGTTATGGTTGTCAGTGATCTAGTAAATCTTGAGTCAACAGAGATGCAATCCTATCTATTATTTTGTCACATGACTATTTTGGAGAGTCTCAAAAAGGGTTAGGACACTAGTTTAATCCTATTGAAGAACAATTTTGTAGACATATTCTGTCACGACCCCTCTTCGCTATGCCAGTTAATTGTGATGTTGATCTAATTATTGATATAAATAAGATGCTTATCTAAATAGGGTATCAACTCATATGTTTATTTCACATGTTTTAGGCATGTGCATACTCACAAGTAAATGCTCATAAATTGAAAACCTATCAACTTAAAGATCAGAAGTTTCTAAAGTAAAAAAAAACCACCTACTATGAGCTGCTACGCATGGAGAAGAAATTAACATGTGCTAAGCATGCCAAGCCAGCTGTCCAACGCCGAAATTCTATCACCTCAGCTCATCCATACCATTCACATGGGATATACTCCAACTACGCCTAATAAATTTCAGAATTGCCCGCATTCTACAGTTGCAAAACAATTTAATGCGTTATATCTATAAAATGAGGAATGAACTTCTATTTTTGGAAGGAGAAATTGAACGTTCTGTGGGAGACTCCAAAGAGATGCTTGATTTCAGACTTCAGGAAGGAGGAGAGCCAACCTGGGCGCATTGATCACTTAGATCTCTTCCAAGAATCAGCGCACACAAGTAGGTATCTTACCTGTCCATTTTGATATGCAACATATTTGATCTCCCGTTGTCTCTGTAAAATATATGCATAGATTAAACAAGTATGGCAGTCAGCTATGACTAATCTTAAATCGCTGCTTGTGCTTATATTCGTTTTCTTTGATTTATGAGTCACCATGATCTGAGTTTATTCTTAGCTTGTATTTTCTTGCACCTATCAAGTTTGATTTTGTTTTTTTAATTTTCTTTGTGGTTGGCATTTGGGTATAATTTGAATCACTACTATGAGATGATAGGGCATTCATTTATACTAGACAAAAGCTCTTAAGGAAGTTTTATCCTGTAGGTTAAAGTCCAAGTATGCAGTTTTGATCTTAAGCAAATTCATAATCATATTCTTATGTGTTGGTTGTATTGTATTGGTAATCTAGAATATGCTACTTTATATTGTTTGATATCCGACCCATGGTGATAGAGTAGGGTTCGACATACTTAAAATTTAATATTATATATATTTATCAATCATGCATACTTTCTCTTTTTGAAAATTTGGTGTAAGACATGCCTTTATGGTTCCAATTATCTCTATTGCCTCAATTACTTTCTTTAGGAGATATATATATGTATTTGGTTATAATCTTTTGTTTAATGCCATTTTATAAATGAGGGTAAAATTTAAATATTTTGGGTTAAGTGATATTCAAGGTCTATGTACCGGAAGATAAGGCCATGTAAATATGGTTACTCTAATATGTTAGATGAATGAACAGACCTTGTTACTTTTCTTACTGAAATTTTAATTGGTGCATATCAATGGGCGTTGATCTAAGATATTGATAACCATCCTTAATTTTTATTTCATAATAATTGAATGTTGATTTGGTATTTATATATATACATATTTCCCTTATACGATCTAATCCGTTTAGGGAGTCTTACCAAACACTTGGCATTTGTAAATTATTTCTAGTATGGTTAGAAATTTACAATATAATCAAATTAAAGATATTGTTAGCCTAAAACCACGTATTAACATTGACAAAATTATCTTGATATATTGAAGCATTCAAGTTCTCTATTATTCTAGTTGGTCTAGGACCTTCAATTTAAATACAAAGAACAATGAAACCCCTTCTACACAAAGGTAGTTCTTCTATAAGAAATAGACAACATAAGTACTCCATTACCCTAGTTAGTGTTGAATAGTTACTTTATTACATTCCATAATATAGTCATTGGAATTTTCACATCCTAATGCTACATAAACCATCTAGAAGATAGAAATATGAGTGGAATAATAGGACTCTAATCCTTGCAATAATTCTTGAAGATATCTAAACTCTAGGTAAAATTGATTATGTGTGTGTCTTTGATAAGGGAAGTAGGAAACGATATATGTTATGGAATTTTTCAAAATAATAAAGTACTCACTTAATTACGTTGCATGGGGATTTTATTTTTTTTATATAAAGGGTTAAATAATTCTTCTTACTATAAATTGTTGACCAATGCTTGTTGACTTATTTTTAATAAATGTTATTAAAATTACCATGCATTATGTGTTTATTTTCTTACTAAGATTAATTATGTTAGACATAGATTTGAAACTAATCAAAAGAAAGGAAAACAAAACTAGCAGCGTTCGGTATTAACGATGCCTCTAGCTCACGTTTACGGGTAAAGCCGTCGCGCTTTAGCTACTGCATCTATAGCCTAACACAACTGCAATAACAGCATCTGTGGCATCATCCCTATAAATCGCCGGGGAGAAATAAGGAACATGGGTTGTTTAAAATCCAAAGGAAGGGAAATCCCCTTTGGATCGATAAATTAAAAAGATAAAACAAAAATGAATCAAATCCGCTAGTGACAACCTAGAAATTGTAACTTAGGAATTTTCAGTGGTGCAAATGTAATTCTAACTCAAAGATAAAATCATGTGGATAAATAGGAAATCATTTAAACGGGTCAAGGGAGACGAACATCATTAGGGAATAGGGTTAGATGGATGTTGATAGGTAAACAATAAATGGTCAAGGCGATCGTTTATTATTCATGCTACCCCTCGTGGGTAGCAACCGCAGAGGAACTGTCTAGGGGAAATAAAAATCCTAGAAAGGGTTGTGTACCCGCTTTATAACAGTTCACATAAACATAGCCTAGAAAACAGAACTACATATTTTACGCCTTGATCCCGTTTGGAAGTAGGGTATGTAGGCAGTCTGGGAAACGAAGGATGCTCCCAATACTCAGGCGTTCGAGAATGGGGTTTAGGGTTGGAGAGATCACATAACTAGTTATATGAGATAATCAACCAAAATACATGCAACTATACTCGGAAGAATCCCGCATGGATTACTTGATTCCCCGAGGCCCTTAGGCCAAATTCTGAGGCGGGTTTCAAGTTTAGAATTACAATTTTACATACCCCTGAGGACGATGACCTTAGTGCACTTTTAGTAGAAAGTGTGGTCATCAGGGAAGCGACTCAGGATCCGGATGATCCCGATGAGTCCAAGACTCTGGCCAGAGCACGTACCTATCATATGATAGATGCCTACCTCATTTAGGTGGATGCCTATTCTGATTTATGAATAGATGTATTCCTAATCCATATGAATAGATGAAGTGAATTCCTATTCTGTAAGAACAGATGATAAATCTATCCCATATGGATAGAAGTTCCTGAGTATACTTGTGAATGAATATTTGAACATTCAAAAAAAAAAATTAGCAATGTTTTGGCTAGAATTAAGTAGGTCTTTGCATATTCCAATCCATGTAAGTCAGAAAATCATGTTTGTACATATAAAGTTTTATATGATTTTTGGTATGTGGATTCTCGTCTTTTCCATTAATGT
>VDFB02263267.1:0-48792 GCA_007258455.2 Sequoia sempervirens
AGA
Source organism: Sequoia sempervirens (assembly GCA_007258455.2). Taxonomy (NCBI): domain Eukaryota; kingdom Viridiplantae; phylum Streptophyta; class Pinopsida; order Cupressales; family Cupressaceae; genus Sequoia; species Sequoia sempervirens. Next base: position 4 of record VDFB02263267.1, read on the forward strand.
ACAAATTGCAAAGGATGGTCTTCTTCTTCTTCTATGGGAGGGAGGATGGCTCTCACTATGCTAGGAAGATACTAGGTATAGTATGGAGTAATTCATGGTAGCCACCTGGAACATGATAAAGTGAACACTCAAAATAATTTTGTAACAAGGGAAGCGACCCCGAGCTTTCTACAATTAGATTCTACCCCACAAGAAGTCTGTGATGTGTATAATACACATACAATTCTTGGAATTGAAGAAATAATTTGTAAACAAATATTTTGGCTCCCAATGGCTTTCTCACACTTCTAGGGTTTTCACCTAAAAGGAGAAATATGGGCCAAAATGGGCAATGTCTACACTCAAAATCAATGCAAGGATGGATGAAGTATGCCTATATATGATGTCTAAATGCAACAAATTGATAAAATAAATGATTTATTAATGCAAAATCTAAGAAATGCAATTTGTTTGAAAACACATTGTGATATACAAAATGGTAGGTAGGAAGTAAACAATGACAAAATTAAACAAGGCTGGAGAGGTGCACCTGGAAACTAAAATGTGATGTGGAGAGGCTTTGGAATCTTGCAGAATTGACTAGAAAAGCTGATTGGGATACTTACTCCAAGTTGGGTGACTCGGTCCTATTTTAGGGAGATTCAGTCAGAACAAGTTTTTGCTAAATGGGTACTCATAAATGTAAAAATCACTTTTCAGGCCCGGCAATGGGACTAATTCACCATAGATGGTGACTTAGTCCACCTAGGAATCTCAAGAAATTCAGGACAAGAATCTATAGCTTTCGGTCTGCACTTCCCTTCTTGATAGGTGTTTGGTTCAGATTCTGCAGAAAACGGGTTGAAAGAGGTCTCCAAGCTTCAATTAGGGCTTTGTTGACTTGAATAACTTTGACAGATTGTTGACCACTTTTTAACACCAAACTCTTTGAAAAATATGCATACAAGACTTCCAAACACACATGAAAAGAGGGGGAAAAGGGTTAAGGGTTAGAGAATAGGGGTTTTCCTCAAGGTCAAACCCCAATTTGGTAATCAAACCCTAGATAATGAAATTAAATAAAGAGAGAATGATGAATGAATAACATGCAATGTCACAAACTCACCAAACCCTTGATGTTGAAATATGAAGATATGCAATAAGATGCTCCAATGGATGCTTGAAAATGCTTAAAATGCTTGAGAATGATTAATTAAATGGATGAATTGCTTGAGTGAATGAATGGGGAATTAGGAGATGCAAAATGAGGGGAAAACCCTTTATTTATACTTGATTTTCCAATATTTCCCAAAAATAACACATCATAGATTGACCTTAAGGTTAAGAGAATAAAATCCCACCATAATTTTGAAATTATTTTGATTTTTGTGCTCAGTGGGACTAAGTCGTCCTAGGTGGCGACTTGGTCCCACCAGGGAAATTTTACTAGGTGTCAGGAATTAAAGTGCATTTTATAAGGTTTAACAAGAATATTCTCAAAAACACTTAAATAGGGCTGGAAAGTGCATTAAGGGGTCATTTAAACATAAGAAAGGGTTGAATTAGTGATGAAAAGTCTAGAAAAGTGTGAGAGTTTGACTACAACTCTTTACAACACTTTGAAATAAGACTTGGTAAGTGATAAAAAAATGGGTTATTTAAGTGAATTATAATGAGAGGTTCCTAGAAAAGTGTGAAAGTGGGTTACAACACTTCACAACACTTTTACAAGACATCCTAGAATTCTTAATGATTCTCAAGGATCCAAGACCTAATGTGAACGTGTTGGCCATATTACAACATTAAATCTAGGAGAAATCAAGCCAAAATCCACTAGGAGGGCTTGAATATGAGAAAAGTAGAAGGGTTACTTTTTTGTGTCCATAGTTAGCCCCCACTTTAGTGAGAGGATGAACTTGCTTTAAACTCACACTAAAGTAGCCGAACATGTAATCAAGAGGGATCTAAATGTACTCATGCTGGAAAGATGAGACAACAAAAATCAAGAGGGATCAAGCCCGAGGATCAAAGATTCCATAACAAATGACATAAGCACAAAGGAACACACATGAAATGATGGCAAGAATGAAAAGAGGGGAAGTTACAGAAGGGAAGAATTTAGATCAAAGGAGGCTTCGATGGTTTATTCCCATCTCGTTGATTCCAGATACAGTTTGAGCATTACACGAGAAAAAGGTGATGCTCCATCTAAAAGAAAAAACTCATATTTGTCTGTTGTTGTTGGGTAGAATTTGAAAATGGCCAGAGAAAAATACACTCTCATGGCTAGTATGCACTTTCCGCACATACACGCTGTGGCTATGGGGAGAATTCGCACCGGGGCCGGAGGCACTGCGGCTCCCAAAACCCGAGTTGCTACCACCTCTTGATAACTTTAATAAGGAACCACAAAAGAAAATGACATTTTGAGCTTCACGAGACAAGAAAAGCTTCTTATGCTTGGAGCTCATGAACAAACACGATGGCACTATAGGCATGCAAGTTATAATATGCAATGTGGCCATATAAAAAATGCAAAATTCAATATGCAATATATGTTCAAAGAATTTCTTAGTTCATGCAAGGTCCTACTTAAAGGGAACATTAGTAATCCCTAATGGTCGCAACAAGGTCTTAGTGCATCATACCAAGCCACCAAGAGGAATGTAATATGCTAAGATAGATCATGCTCATGAAGGAAACTACACCCAATGTTATCCACAAAGTGACAAAACATCGTATGAAGTAACAAGGCTACAATAAGAACCAAGAAAAAGGAAAAATTCCAATGTATGCCCCCACTTTAAAGGTGCTGCACACCATGCGTGAGATTTCTTTAAAAGTAATATGAAAATGCAAAAAGAAATGGATCAACTTAGAAGCCCCTATGCCAAGTCCTTATGTTTCACAAGTGAGGCTATCATGTTGAGAGAAAGGAAAAAAAAGGAAGGGAGTTGCCCCCAAATGAGAATTCAAACACATAAAGGGTCTGTGGTTTGAGGTTAGTATGTTAAACACCGTATTTGGTAAGAATTTCCACGAGAAATTATGGAATTCCTCGGGCCATAGAACTGAAGACAGCTTTTAGCGGGGCAAAAACAAAGAAAAATAAAGATCCATTTGGGTCAACATGGAGGAGACATCTAGTATGTCTTGACACTTCGCATCGTCCCCAAAAGGAAAAAAAAAGAAAAATGAAAACCAAAAAGGTGAAATAAAAAAGAAAAAGCTTTTTGGGTCAACATTAGAGAGACATTTCAGTCTCAATGCCTTACGTCATCCCCAAAAGGAAAACATAAGAAATGGGATAAAAGTAAAAGGAAAGGGGGTCCTTTTGGTTCAACATGAAAAGGACATTTTGGTCTCAATGCTTTACGTCATTCCCAAAAGGAAAACACAAGAAAAGGAAAAGGCAAAGGCCAAAGCGATGTATGACATGTAGAAGAATGAAGGTACAAATAAAAGAATGTCACAAAGAGAAAGAGAACATCAAATGATACGACACGAGGGAACACGATATGCACATGAAAATACACAAAAGAAAAAGAAAAATAAAATGTGAAAAATACTAGTAAGGTAGATGCAAGTCAACCGTCAAGCAAGTCATCCGCCTCCCAATCATGTTCATGATACGTCAAGGGTGGACAACTAGCCAAAGGGATAAGTGCAAGTGCCGAACTAGGGGAAGTACCGGGTTCTACACTTGTTGTAGGAGATTTGTCATTTAAGCTCATGAAAGAGGAAAATAATGTATTCAAATCATTATGCACCTCTTCGTCTTGTAGCATAGATTTTTGGCACCCCCTTGCTTTCTAGCTCTCCTAGGGTTTTTCACCTAGAAGGAGAAAGATGGGCCAAGAATGCTTATGTCACATTCAAAGTCAATGCAATATGAATAGAATAAGGATGAAATATTCCTAAATATAATGCTTGAATGCAAGAAACTAACAAGATTGATTGATTACTAAATAGAAACTAAAGTAAAACAACATGTTTGAAAACACATTGTGTAATGCAACAATGAAGTAGGAATGAATGCAAAACTTAACAGAAATGAACCAAATTGAAAGTGTGCACTTGGAATGTGGATGTAGATTGGAAATTTCTTCTGAAATGTTGTTGATGCTAAAATTTAGGCCTGGTGGGACTCATTTTCCATTCTGGGCGAATTAGTCCCAGTTCTGCCAAATTATACCAGAACCCATTTCTAACAAAAGGGTACTCAAAAATGCAGAAAACTAAAAATTGACCCTGGAGTGGAACTCATTAGCCACCCATGGTGAATGAGTTCACTTTTGAATTTCTATATTTTCAAAGGTGGACTCTGAAGCTTCTGATCTGCACTTTGATGCCCTATAGGTGTCCACTTCCGAAGCTTTGATTTACGGGTCTAAAAATGAATTTTTGTTGATCTTTTGACTTGGTGAATGAGGAGAATACTTTATTAACCTTGCAACTTGATATTCAATTATTTCCAAGCTTCCAAGAGCCCTAAAACTACAAACACACAAGAAGAGAAGAAGAAATATTGATTGTTAGGGCATGGGGGTTTTCCTTGGTCAAACCCCTTTTAGGTAATTAAACCAAAATGATGAAAGAAAGGAATGAAACATGAAACAATGGAATGGATTACCTTGCCATGATGATTGATCTTGAAATTCTACAACATAACATGTAGAATCTGCCCTTGGATGTCTTAGGAAGCTAAATTGATGACTTGCAATGTAAATGCCCTAGCTTGCTTGACTTGAGATAAAAGATAGATGATGAATGAATGATGTGAAAGTGTTAATGATGAACAGATATAAAAATGAGTTTAGAGAGGTACTCTTATAGGAAACTTGCCTTATTTTCTTGTTAATTAGATCCCTAAGGCCTACATGGAGAAAATTAAACTTAAAACCTAATTTTTCCTGCTGAAAACCTCGAAAATGGCTCAAATGGGACTCATTTTCCACTAATGGAAAATGGGTCCCACCTAGATGGGACTAATTCACCACTAATGGTGAATGGGTCCCACAAGGGCCATTTTGCTAGCTGGAATGTCGAGAAGTAAGAAAGTTAGGCTTATATGATGACTATGTTGGTTATTTGATCAAATTATGCCTCAGGATGCACAATATGGGTTAAAAGGGGCCTATTAGTGATGATGTAAATGTTAAATAGGGCTTGGGACACAAAAGTCAATGTGAAAGTGTAATTAAATACACTTTAAAACACTAAAATGAGGTCCACACAACCTAGGAAGGCACAAGAACCAATGTGAATGTGCAAGACACATTACAACACTAGTTTATCATTGAATTTAATTCAAGAACCTTATATATTGATGTAATAATGTTATTAAACATGTTTTATAATATTGAATTGGGGAGAAATAGGTTAATTAAGTCTAGAAAAGCATGAAAGTCCTTTACAAGACTTTACAACACCTTTACAAGATGTCGTTAAAAGTATGTTATTTGATTTGTAAGGGTCCAAGACCTAGTGTGGATGCATAAAATGCCTCACAACACCTAAATCAAGGCCTCATTAAGCCAATTTATCACAAATTAATCCCATGCCAAGAAAAGGGTCCTTTTTTCTATGGCACATTTAGCCCCCACTTTAGTGAGAGGATGAACTTGCTTCAAACTCACACTAAAATAGACCTTCAAGAGAGATTTACATGTACACATGCAGATGATAAATAATGACAAAGATCAAAGGAGATGGTCAAGCCCCCAGGATCTAAGATCTTAAGTCAAACCATCAAGATACAAAATCATGCAATGGAAAGAATGAAAAGAAAAATGGGGTGGAAAAGATGTACTCACTTTGGGGCCACAAAACTTTAGGTCGTCTAAGGGGTGAGAAGTCCACAATATACTCACTCCGGGGCCACGAAACTTTTGGTTGTTCGTTGGGTGAGAAATACCAAAAGAAGTGGTTTAGTGAGAAATTCATGCCAGTGTGTTAGCTTCCCATTATACTAACCATATCAAAGTTATAATCTTGATAACATTGATAAGGCACCACAATGTAATGCTTTTTGTAATTTTTTTTGAATGTCATCTAAAAAATTTTTTGAAGGGGATTTTGCTTTGTTCGTGTAAGGTCTTCTTCTTAGGGAACATTGTGCCTAATGTCTCAAAGAGAGGACAAATCGGGATGTTAGATCATTATCCATGGGATGCCTTGTTCACATCAAGCCACTTTAGTTGATCATACACTCTTGGAAGGAATCAAGCCCAATGACACCACCAAGGAGAAGACATGTCATAAGAAAAAGTAAATCACACCATGAAATTTGCAAAAGGATGTTGCCTATGTATTCCCCCTACTTTAAAGCAGTTGCTAACACCATTATTGTGAGCAATTGCTTTAAAGTAGAAGAAGGTATGAGAGCATATTCGAAAATCCCTATGCCAAGTCATATGTTTCCAATAAGCTGCATCATGAGGAAAGAGAGTATGTCACATGCGAGTCAATCTTAAGACATGCTGTACACATCCCAAGCTTTCTCTTACATGTTTATGAAAGGTTAACGATGAGTCAAAAGAGACAACAAAAAGTGACATATAAGGTCAAGGATATCAAACCCCTTGCCCCCACTTAGTGCAAGACAAAGGTGAGCTTGAAATGGATGATGGTATGCTGCCCCTTGTGATGGACGTAAAACATGCAATGGTGAGTATGCTATGATCCTACAACTATTGCATGGCAAGGAGCAACAAATAATGTTATTTATGTGGATAAGTAAACAAATTTTTGGCTTGATTGTATTTGATTTTATATACTTTGTTACATATGTGAGCAAGGTCATTGTAACTTGGTATGAAACATTATGCTTGGGTGGGTAAAGGATGAGTTGGGGTTGGTGTTGATTTTGTTTCTTGTGTGATGGTGGGTAAATAATTAGAGGATTCTTTGGATGTCCCATGGGGTATGTAGGCAGTTCATTGATTGAAGAGGATCTAATGGAAACTTGTACATGCATAACCTTGGCGGTCTTGATTTGATATATCCCTAAGGAAGACATACCATTTGCTTGCACCATAATAGTCTCCCTAGGAGGAGAATTGTTAGGAGAATGACAATCCAAATTTTCTTGACATTCAAGGACTTGTTCTTCTAAAATGTCATCATTGTAAGGGAGCTATCCATAGTTGAATTTTCTTGTTCTATGATGTTGTCCCACATAGGATTCTCATCATAATATAGATCTATTAGTCTAAGCATCTCATAAATGCATCCATAACCATCCATACATCCATAAAGCATATTTGTCGTGAGCTCGACCTAAAATCAGAATTTTCGCCCAATCTCTCGAGGGGGCAATGTACTAGCGTAATTCTTTCCACTAGGGCAACAGTGGGGCATCTGAAAAAATAAAGAAATTTTTAAATTTTGATCTTTGGCAACATCAGTCTTTGAACCAACACAACTAGTACGCTACTTCAAAAAGAGACAAAATGTAGACACTCAAATAATTCTGACCTTGTGCATCTAATTTTCATTTAACAATCAATTCTTCTATTAATCAAATAAAGCAATTTATTAGATTAACTCACTAATGTCCATCATATTTTATTAAATAAATCAATTTATTTAATCAAAACCCTAAAGTCCTCTCATCTGATTTAATAAATCAAATTATTTAAATCAAATGCCAAATCCCCTAATTCCTCCAAGTTAATTAATTCTAGATTAATTAACTCCTAATCCTAATTACCTATTCTCTAGCTTTTGACTCAACCTTGGTTAAACCCAACCCCTGATTAACTAACCCACTTGCAGATGAAAATCAATTCTTTTAATTAAATAATTACCCTATTTTCCCTCACAAAAGCATATTCTAGGGAATATTCCTCCAATAACTCCATTCGTTTGACTTTCTTACCACATGCATTAACTTCTCTTACATCTCAACCACATGCATTAATCTCTCTTACATCCTTGCCCACATCCTCTTACACTCTCAACCATATGCATTTATTTCTCTTCCATCCTCTTCACTTGCACATTCCCCAAAATGTGATCCACCTTCATCCAATAGACTTGTGACAAGTGTCACAATCTTATTGGCTCTCTTTTAGTCCCACATTCACCAATTTCTCTTCATTCTTAACCCTTCAATTCTCTTCACAATATGGATCCACAATCGCATCCACAACCCTAAGCATTTCCACTATAGGCACATTCATCTTGCACTTCATCAGTCATAATCTTTGCATCTTCATCACATTGGAAGTTTATCAAGGGGATGGGAAAGGGCATCCTTTCCACATCAAAGGAGCACCACTCCCACTATGGGATAGGGTTTTGATCTTTCTTTCTTATGCTTTCACTTAGTTTCTTTGATGTTTTATTTCCTTATTTGCATATGTAGCATGATCAAGAATCTCATAGGTATTTTCTTTTTGATTTGTTTAGTTTGACTAATAATGCTAATGATTGTTTGTTTTGACCAAGTGCAGGAAAAGCATCCTGGTAGGATACAAAACTTTCTTTTGTGAATAAAATATTTATCTTACCATCAAATGTTATCAATATAGTAGATGATGGAGTATGAAATGAATGTGGAGAAGGTTGGAAACCTAAATCCCTTTTTGAAAGGTATGGTGTAGACTTCACATGATCCTTAGCTCCTTGTTCCTTATTTTCATTATATACACTTTTAGAAAGAATTTAAAATCCAAGCCCATAACACTTTTCCAACTCAGATGAAGAATTTTTGTCTAATTTCTTATGAGAAGAATTGATTTTTTATAAGAATCCAAATCCCTTTTAGGTTTTGAATTGTTAAGATTATAAATCACCAACACATGAGGGGTGAAAGCTAAAGAGCCCCAATCACCATCATAAGATGGAATTGTTGGTGTAGAAGAAGATTGAGCAAATGAAACACAAGAATCCTTAGGTTGAGATTGTGGGATCTTTTACTTTCCCACAAAGGAGGTTATAAAATATAATGAACACCAATCATCACCAAATAATGCATTTGAAGATGAAGCATTATTTTGATCATTATTTTGATTTGATGCTACCACATTTGACTCCTTAATAAAATGAGTTGTAAAATCTAACAACCCCCAATCATCACCCAAGAGTTCATTCATAGTATCATTATTATTGGAATGCAATGGTTCCATTTTTTAAGGAATAAAATTGTTAAGAGAGTTGGAAGTGTTATGCTTGACTTATACTTGTAAACTATAACTTTTTGTATCTGATTTAATCATGTATATCTTGTTATTATATTCATACTTCATCCCATCCTGAAGTGTAGACAAGACTCCCTTCATGGTTGAATCCACAATCTACCAAGAAGAAGAGTATGAAATATTATCTAACATGACATGGATAAGAGTAGGTAAAATCGCAGGTCCTACCTTAACAGGTAAGGTTATTATTCCCAATGGTTTCCTACTAACAAATTATCAAATCCAAATAGAAAGAATATCTTGTTGTATGAGATTCTTATCCACACCAAGCTTATCTAGGAGATTAATGCTACAAAAATTAAGACCTGATCCATTGTCAATAAGAGTGCATCTAACCCCAATTTTATTAATGACAACCAATATAATTAGAGCCTCATGTTGGTTTTGGACCTCAAGTGGAGGTAACTCATGTAGAGAGAATGTAATACTCTACCTTGTTGCTTGCATACAATCAAACAAGGCTGCTACATCATTCAGTTTGATAGAAGGTGAGATATCAAACTTTTGTTTTAGCCTCTTGGAGCATCCCATGGTATGTAAATGAAGTTTGAATTCAGTCCTAGAGAGATATATTGGCTAGAGAATTTTGAATTTTCTCAACAAGTTCATACTCTTTGCCACTATGTTGAGGAAGGCTAGGTGGGGGGAAGATATTGTTGAGGAAATGGAATAGAGGTTGGAGTTTTTTTTGGTTGCTTATTATTTCTAATGTTATATGTGTGATCAACTATTTGATAACATTTTTTTTGCAACACATCTTAGTGCACATGATTACATTGAGTGAGTTGTTTTGCAAGTTTAGGATATGGCCATGAGGTTTTAAAGGACCTATAATAAGAGGAGGTTTAGAGGGAGGTCCAGTAATGAGAGGAGATCCAATAATTATTTGTGGATTTATAACTTCAATTGATTTAACTACTTGTTGATGATCTTCATTTATGCAAGCCACCTTACTATCATTTGAAGGAGAAAATATATCAATGATTATATTCTCGCCACGATATCCTCCCAAGTAGGAGAGATATTGGGGGAGAGATAAAAATAAATTTCATGATTAGGTAAAGTATCAATTATTGTATCCTCTTACACCAATATATCCTCAAAAATAGGAGAGATATTAAGCAAGGGAAAAAAATCAGTATTAATGATTGCATCCTCCTTCACAAGATATCCTCACAAGTAGGAGAGATATTGGGAGAGGGACAAATATGAGTTTCATGATTACTTGAAGAATAAAGATTAGGTAAAGTGGTGTTAGTGTATCATTGATTTAATTATTTTGCACCATGATTTTTTCATAAGTAGAAAAACCATTGGCCAATTGAAGGCTGATGTATATTCCTTTTAATGACATAGAATGGGATTCAAGGTAGTGTCCCAAAAAAATTCTAGACAATCCATATTTTTCTATATCAAATCCAAACTTTTGAAAAGAAAACATATTGATATTTTTTTTTAGTGGTAATGCACTGAATTAAGTGACCCAGGGCCAACTAGTAGCACAATAAAATCTAGAAGTTTTAGAAGCCACTGTCAAAAACAAGTTTCACACATAAATTTTGATGCCAAACTGACTAGACAGGGGTGATGGACACCCTAGACTAGCTACAATGTCTAAGGATTTGATGTTACATAGGCTTAAGTCTGAATGTAAATATATTTCTAGAAATGTGTAAAAATATATTTTTTCTATATCAAACTTGTTGGGAAAATATGTCTCAACCTTGCAATTACATAAGGTATTATTGATACATTGGTGATGGTGGGGCACGAGGGGGTTTCCCCCTTATGAGGGGTCTAGGGAAAATGCACCCTAGTCGGGGCTTAGAGGCACCACCACCAAAAGGAAAAAATTTATTTATATTTTATTATTATAAATTTGGACCATTCATCATTAGGTTTTAAATCTGACGACCAATATTTTATTAGCTTGACTTGCCCTAGAAGACAACCCTATTTTATGAGGGAATTGTATTACAGTTGTGTGTTGTGATGTATTATGAGATTCTAATAGTGATCATGTTTCCTTGGATCTCTATTTGGTGATACTCTTGTGAGAAGCTTGCTCTGCAAGTACATTGTAATCTTTGTGATTTATGAATAATATATTGGGCAACTTTTGGAGTGTGGGTTTTTTTCTCTTGAAAGGGTTTTCCCCACATAAATCATTGTGTTGTGGTATGCATGATATTTATGTTTATTTTTGTTTAAGTTTTTGTAACTGGAAAGATCCGTAAAGTTTTGCATTATTCTCCTCTCAAGATTAGTGTAGGAAGTTATTCTACTACCTTAGCTTCCTTACAAAACACACACACACACATAAAAATTGTATTATAAAGAAATGTAATATGTTCAAATGATTATTTTCAGAATTTAAAATGCTATGATTGTTTGAATTTATCTCAAAAAATATAAAAAATAAAGACTTTTTAATCTTTTGAAATGCAAACCCTATGCAATTCTTTACTTTTTCAATAATTTTTACTAAAATATGCATGCAATTTTGAAAAATGAAAGCAACCTAGGATTACATTCAGATATCATAATGAAATAAATCATATCTAAGCCTTAAACAAGGAAAAATTAGATCTAAAATTATGCAATTTTTTATTTAATGTATAATGATCAAAGAATGCTAATGCATAGTTTTGAAAATGAAACAATTTTAAATTAACAAGATCTTCAGATAACCTAGGTTTTGAATCAATTTTTAAAACTTATGTTGTAAAAATTAGAAAGAAGTGTAGGATATATTAGCTTTAGTAAAAGTGATCCTAGATCCAAATAGGATTATCTTCTTTTCACTTAACTTCACATTTGAACATAAACCAAATAGGGTTTGATAATTAGCTTGCTCCCACAAGGGAAAGCCAATCCCCAAGGGTTTTTGTTCTCTTGAGTTGTAGAAATGAGATAAATTTGATGTTTTTTTAACAAGCCTATTTGACATATAATGCTAGATTGGCTAATCTAATATATCACACAAATAAAAATAAAAATTAATATAATAGCTTTAAATTTGAGAATGAGATACAGAGAGGAACATGTGACAACAATTTGAATCTGAATTGCAAGGACAAGGGTGTTGTGTGCCCTATACTAAGATGCTTATTTTTTGGATCTGAAAAAATCTAAGATGTAGGTTACAATCTACTCTATGTTTCTGCAACTGTCCACTATTGAAACTTCTAGATCTAATCTACACACATGAAAAGAGGGGGGAATATTGTGATGTATAGGAGCTTGCCTAAGTCAAACTACATTTTGGTATTTGTACCTCCATGTACAATAAATGATATTCTAATGATCAAGAGGGCATGCCCTAGGTCATGTAGAGGCCAAAACAATGATAATTGACTGAATTGATAAATGATAAATTACAATGTTACCTTGATGTGAAATCCTTGATGAAGTGATGTCACACCACAATTTTCCACAAATATTGATTGATGGATGCCTTAATTGCTTGACAGACTTGTAAAATTCTAGTTACAAAACATAATAGTTTGTTGCAACTAGCATGTAGAAGATAACTTAATACATCTTCACAAAATGAAATGATTGATCATAACAGCTTCTTGCACCTAATCTCTTCCTTCTTCCTAATGTCTTGTAAGCTTGATCTTGATTGATGAGAGCATTGTAATAATGTTATTAATTCCTCCCTTGAACTACCTTGATTGATTTTAGGATCTTCAATTTGCTCAATAAAAATACTAAGCCCTTTTTAGAATTAAAATGATAAAAATGACTTGTATTTATATGCAATTATTTTATTTCTGAAAAATCAAATTGTAGACACTAAAAAATGTCTCGAGCCTACAAGTAACATTTTCATACTAATTTGAGTCATTCATGCATAGTTAAATAATTTTTAATTATTTAATTATTTCCTAATATCATTTTATTCTAATAATTAAATAATTTTGTATTATTTAATTAATTACTTCTATCTTTATTCTTTCTTTGATTAATTAAATAAATTTTAATTTATTTAATTACATCACTAATTTCCTTCCTTTCCTCTATAATTAAATTATTTTTTATTTATTTAATTATTTATTTTCATTTTCCATCCTTTCTATTATGATTAAATAATTATTTTTAATTATTTAATTATTCATTATCTTTTTTCTTCTATAATTAAAAAAAAAAATTATTTAATTATTTATCATTTCCTCTTCTCTATAATTAAATAATTGTTTCTAATTATTTAATTATTTATCATTTCCCTCCATCTCTCATTAAATAATTATTTTCAATTGTTTCATTATTTCATTATCTTCTCTTCTTCTATAGTTAAATAATTATTTTTAATTATTTAATTACTCATCCACCTTCTCTTGAATTAAATAATCATTGTGGGGCGGAGGGCCTAGCTCGATTGGCTAAAGCATCCTATTGCAGGCAAGAGGTCTCGAGGTCTAGTCTCCCCTTTATCCCCATGGTATTGGAGGGCGTGTCACATGTGCCCCACCAGTCACATGAAAAAAAATTACCAAGTGCACTACAGTTTGTTGTGCAGTTTTTGCACACACGCCCCACTTGGAGTAGGGACCCTCTTTTCTGGTGTCTTTCGGCCTTTAGTTTTATTGGACTTATCTTTTTGAGGTCTTGGCATGTTGGTCTTGCTAGCCTTGACCTTGCCCCGAGGCTTGAATTGGCTAAATTGAGTTTTAAGCAAAATCAGGGTTTTCACCTAACTTCGGGATTTTCCTGCTCCGGTGGATTTTCCCGGGCCCTAGTTCTTTGTACTCCCCCAGATCCTCATGCCAGCAATAATCCGTCTTTCCCACATGTTTCCAAGCAGTATCTTTCCAAGGAAGGACAGGCTCAAACTGACTCACAAAAGGAAAAGGTTGTTCAAACAAGCAAGGACATGGTGGAGGAACCTTCTAAGGATGTCTCCACCGATATGAGTGAGGAGAAAATGGCCTCATATGTTGCTGAGGAGTTTAAGAAATTAAAGGTAAATCTTTCAACATTTGAGTTATTGAGGTTTCCTGCAATTAGGAAGACTGTTTTAGGTACCTATGATGCACATTCTAAGCCTTCTAAAGAAAATATTAGCCATACTTCCAGTTCTCAGCCTGTGAGCACACAAAATCAGACCCAAAATAGGACTAACATGCCCCCTGGAGATAAAGGAAAAGAAAAGGATAAGACTCAAGTGGCCCAGGTAGATACTTAGCCTACTTTGTTTCAAGGGAAGACAGAAACTCCACCATTCCTGATCTCTGTCCATATCTTTGGTAAGAATCTGCACAATTGTTTACTAGATTCTGGTGCTTCCACCAATGTGATGCCATTTGGAGTTTGTAGAGCTCTAGGAATTACACCTGCTGACTCTTAGAAGAAGGTGATTCAGTTGGATAGAACTGAAGTAAATGTGGTGGGAGAACTAAACATGATTCACATGCAGATAGCTTTAGATCCAAGAATTCAACAGGTTATCAATATTCAGGTAGCTGATATACATGATACATATGGTTTGATTCTAGGAAAAGATTTTACGAAGGCTCTAAATGGTTATGTGTGTACTGATCACTCTCACATGTGGCTTCCCTGGAAGGGAGTGCCCAATCAGATCAGAATTGAGAGAGAGCCTAGAATGAAGTACATGATTACAGAATATCAAAAGACTTCAATAGAAGTACTGATATCAGAAGTTGGAATGGGAAATTACGTGTTATCAACTCAGTATGAAGAGTCAGACTCAGAGGATATATTGATGCTGCACACGATGCCCAGTGATGCAGAAAAAGAACTCAGCCCTGTTACTATTTTGACAGAATCAGTTGAGGAAGAAAAGGAACCTGAAGACAATTAGATTAGTCTCTTGGACAGTTTTCAGGAATTCATCACGCAGTGTGTTGATAATCAAGTTCGCCTTGGAAGAAAGACAAGCTTTGAAGAATTACTCTTACCTAATTGGCGTAGAGTCCATAATGCTTCCCATTCAGAGTTGGAGTGTTGTTTATGCCAAACAGCAGAAGAACAAGTATAGAAATGCATGAATCCAACCATGGCAGCTCAAACAGATATACAAGATCCTTAGGAAGACTGTCAAGAGAAGAATTTTGTGTCATCTTAAAGGCCACCCAGTAATATTAAGCCCAAGGATGTGATGAAGAAGATCGCAGCTACTGAGTGTTGGACACTTAGATTTAATGGATCCAAGTCTAAGCATGGAGCTGGGGCAGGGTTTGAACTGATCAGTTCAAAAGGTAAGAATTTCTTTGCAGCCCATAGACTCCAATTTTACTGTACAAATAATGTAGCAGAGTATGAAGCGTTAATTCATGGACTCCTTATGGCACTTAAGAAAAATGTTAAGATTCTGCAAGTTTTTGGTGATTCTGAGTTAGTAGTTAAGTAAGTGAGGAAACAGTACTCATGCCATGATCGGAGAATGACTAATTATAGGCATAGAGTGTGGGACCTCATCGAGGGATTCGATGCCTTCAACATTCAATTGATACCAAGACGGAAGAATCAAACAGTTGATTCTCTGGCCTAGGAAGCAAGCACTCTGCAGCCTCTATCTCTGTCAGGATTAAAGAAATTCACTGTTGAATTGACCCCTGTGCCATCAGTACCAGATAATGTTACTAACTTCCAGGTATTTGAAGATGACAAGCATATTCTGAATTTTATCATGAATACAGATGTTTTTGCTTCCTAGATCATTGATGAAACAGAACCTCAGGAAGCAGAACTGGATTTAGAAGGTGTACTGAATCTGAAGTCTAATACTATTCCTAGGGGAATGGTGCAGTTGGAATGAATTTTTGATATGGACAAGATTAAGGATCAGGAACAAGAGTCCAAGAAGGAGTCCATCAGTGGACAGTGTGATACTTATAATATGGGGACTGAAGATAAGGCCAAAAACATCTTTATTGGCAAGGTATGCACTCCAGAAGAAAGACAAGGAATAATCGGAACACTGCACAGCTTCCCAAATATTGTAGCTTGGAGTTATGAGGACTTGAAAACTTATGATACATCAATCATAACTCATACTATACCTCTGAAGCCAGATGCCAAGCCTTTTAGACAGAGACAGAGATCTATCAACGCGTTACTAGAACCACTAATACAGAAGGAAGTTCAGAAACTGTTGTCCGCCAGAATCATATTCCCTATCAGGCATTCAACATGGGTGGCAAACCTAGTTCCAGTAAGAAAAAAGAATGGAGAAATTAGGCTCTGTGTTGATTTCAGGAATCTAAACAGATCGTCAGAAAAAGATAACTATCCAGTTCCTTTGTTAGATGAAGAGCTTCAAGTGGTCAATGGATCTCAGATGATGTCCTTTCTGGATGGTTATTCTGGATACAATCAAGTGATGGTTCAGTATGAGGACAGACATAAGACTGCTTTCACAACTAAGTGGGGTACCTTTGCCTACAGGAGGATGCCATTTGGACTCATCAACGCAGGGGCCACATTTCAAAGAGCTATGGATATTGCCTTTAAGGATATCATAGGCAAATGCATCATCATTTATATGGATGACCTGACTGTGTTTTCAAAGAACAGAGGGGATCACATCTCAGATCTGCACAAAGTATTCCAAAAGTGCAGAGAATTTGGCATATCCTTGAATCCTAAAAAGTGTATTTTCGGAGTAACAGAGGGAAAGTTACTAGGACATGTTATATCAGAAAAGGGAATCGCTATAGATCCAGAGAGAGTGGAGGCCATCCTGAAGATTCAGCCACCTGCTAGCAAAAAGGAAATGAAATCCTTCTTTGGTAAGATCAACTTCGTCAGAAAATTCATTACTGAATTTGCTGAAATTGTTAAACCACTGAATGCAATGTTGAAACAAGATGCTAAGATCGAATGGACTACAAAAGCAAAGGAAGCCTTTGCAGAGATCAAAAGAGCCATTGTTGATGCTCCCGTATTGGTAAGTCCGAACTACAGCAAACCCTTTTATATCTATTCGTTTGCTTCAGACCACTCATGTGCTGGAATGTTGACTCAAAATTCTGATGAGGGAAATGAGAATCCTATCGCTTTTATGAGCACACCATTAAAAGATGTTGAGTTGAAATATCCAAGTGTGGAAAAGCAGGCGTATGCTTTGGTCAGGGCAGTAAAGAAATTCAGGTATTATATCCTTAGAAATAAGGTGTATGCAATTGTTCTAGACTCTGCAGTTAAGTTACTCTTGATGCAAAATGAATTAGGTGAGCGTAGAGCTAAATGGGTGACAATTCTACAAGAGTATGATATTGAGATCCAGTCTATGAAGCTGGTAAGAGGGCAAGGACTCACTCAAACTATGGCTGAAATAGGCCCTGAACTGTCTGTTCAGAACTATAATATCAAAGAGGTTTCCCCAGATGGTTGGTATGATGACCTAGTGTATTATCTGCTGAATCAACGGCCCCCAGGTCATCTTAATGCAGTCCAAAGATGAGCTTTACGGTTAAAGAGTGATGGTTTCATGTTGAAAGGAGTTGTTCTGTATAAGAAGAATCATGAAGGCATTTATTTGAGGTGCCTTGGGAAACAGGAAGCTGAGAGAGTAATGAATGAATTTCATGAGAAATATGGTACTATCATGGCTCTGCAATTGCTACAGCAAATCAGATTTTGAGGGCAGGATATTACTGGCCCACACTGTTCAAGGATGTTCACCATCATGTACGGACCTGTCACACTTGCCATACTGTAGCAACAAGAGAAAGGTGTGCAACACTTTCACTCCAACCGGTTACTGAGGTAAGGCCTTTTGCTCAGTGGGGAATGGACTTCATAGGCCCCATCAACCCACCATCCTCTGCAGGACACAGGTACATTCTCACTATAACTGACTACTTTACAAGATGGACTGAGACTTTTGCTTGTAGGCAATGTACATCAGATGTAGTGATTGATTTTTTAGAATCAACCATTCTTAATCGATTTGGATGCCCTTTTGTTGTTGTTTGTGATAATGGCCCTGCTTTTACATCTTTGAAATTCTCAAATTGGGTTTTTTATCATGGCATTATTGTGAAGTGTGCATCTAATTATTACCCTCAGGGTAATGGCTTAGCAGAATCCTCTAATAAGAACCTATTGACTGTCATCCGTAAACTGCTAGAGAGGAACCCAAAGGACTGGCACACCCAGCTTCGGTTTGCCCTTTGGGCAGATCGTACTAGACTTAAGTCTTCCATTGGAACATCTCCTTATCACTTAGTGTATGGTCTGGAGCTAGTATTCCCTATTCAACTCAAGATCCCAACTTTGAAATTTATAAATCAGCTTTATGATGAAGGGGATAGAAGGGAGGCTAGGTTGTCAGAACTATTACACCTTGAAGAGAAACGAGACAATGCCCTTGAGAATTTTTCCAAACATCAGGGGGTAGTTAAGAGATGGTTTGACAGGAGAGCCAAAGTCAAAGCCTTTAGGATTTCTGACCTTGTCCTATACTGGGATAAACCTCATGATCAGAAAGGGAACCATGAGAAATTTGATAAATTGTGGCTCGGTCCATATCAGATTGCTGAGATACTTGGAGATAATGCCTTCCGTCTGAAGACGCTCACGGGAGAGGATATCCCACTGCCTGTCAATGGGCAGTATTTAAAACATTATTTCCAGTCCTGAGCTATTTTCAGCTCTCCGCTTTGTACATAGTTAGTTTAGGTTGCTTTGTTCGTTTTGCTTGGTTAGGGTAGGTTTCCCTTTTGGTTTGCTTGTTTGCCTTGGTTAGTGTAGGTTTGCTTTGGTTTGTTTTTTTTGGTCTGCGTTGCTCTTGCTCTTGGTTCCTTCTCTTTTGGGGATCTTTGGGTGCATCTGTATGGCAATGGTGACAAGGCAGGTCTGATGTTTCTAGTATTTCCCTTACAAACTCTAATCATCCTTTCAGGACACTATGGTATGAACTCTTTATCTTATGTCACTTTTCCTTATGCTGAGGCGAAGAGTTTTCTAGTCAATTTGAATGGGAATATATTGGGGTCTCATACTTTTTATTATTAATATACCTGAAGTTACTGAAGTTCCTTATGAGGTCTAAACAGGTGAAAAATATTTTTTCTGCTCTAGTGCCACTGTGATTCTCAGCCCTGAGTGTGGACTTCACTGTCCACAGGTTGAATGAAATGAGTGAAAAAGAAAAGATATATCAAAAGGAAAAAAAAGAAAAGAAAAAAAATATATTAAAAATCAAAAATTTTGAATTCAACTGATTAGGAGAATCTGAATATCTCTACCGGGGCTATAGACGCCTGGCTGGTAGTAGAGCTATGTTCAGGAGGATCACAACGATAACCTCGTCGGTGCTATGGACGCCTGACTGGCAGTGAAGCTCTATCCAGGTTACTTTTAGAGTATGAATCTTTACGTAACGTATTCATACCAAGTCTGGTCCTTGTTGTAATTAAGGGAGGGCAATCAATGTGTATGCACACACTTGGACCTTGGTATAGGAAAATTTGAATGACTAAGAGCTTCTTTGTTTAAACATGGAGGGTGGTGGCTGGGTGTCTAAGTTGAAACCATGAGTTCTGGGTTCCTGACTCCAGTTTGTCATCGAAATGCTTAGAGCATTTTTCCAGCAGAGTCGCCATTTGTTGTGCAGTTTTTGCACACACGCCCCACTTGGAGTAGGGACCCTCTTTTATGGTGTCTTTCGGCCTTTAGTTTTATTGGACTTATCTTTTTGAGGTCTTGGCATGTTGGTCTTGCTAGCCTTGACCTTGCCCCGAGGCTTGAATTGGCTAAATTGAGTTTTAAGCAAAATCAGGGTTTTCACCTAACTTCGGGATTTTCCTGCTCCGGTGGATTTTCCCGGGCCCTGGTTCTTTGTTCGTTTCTGGCTGGATTCTCCGAATCCGGGTTTCTGCTTGACCCCGGGATTTTCCGGCTCTGGCGGATTTTCCCGGTCTGCGCTAAAATCCTGAACTTCGTTATATTCCCGGTTTCTGCATTTCCGCGAAATTTCTGTCCATTCGGATTTCTGCGTATTCTGAGATTTTTTGAAATTCCGTTTTGGGCTCGGGTTTCTGGATTTGTCAAAAGTGTCTTGTCGCTCATTAATGACCAAGTTACCTTTGCTCAGACCAGTATATGGGCGGATTTAGGCATTTTAAACATCATTCTGACTTCATCCATTCACTTGCTGATTGCTCTGGCGATTAAGTGTTTTCATTTGAGTTGCAAAGATTGATCTTGATTCGTGTGCGTAAGGATTGTCCGAGTGCTGGTATCGGGATTTTAGTGCCTGGGCGTGTTCGTGTTGAAATCGCTTATTTGAGTTTGGATATTACCAGCATTAATCCATGGTAGGTTGCCTCTGACCCTTCCTTTTGTTGCATCTTGATTAAATCTTTCCAGGTTGGTTGGTAGCTGGTCCAGGTCGGCCTTTGCTTGATCATGAGTTTACATCGAATTAGGGTCGGACCTAAATTCACGCCAAGGCCTTGTCTCCCGTGCTTGTATTTATCCATTAGATGGTGCGTGCGTCCATTTGGGAGGGGTTCTGGGTTAGATTGTTTACCCTTTTAGTGCGAAGTTTTCCATATTATGCGAGATTAGGGTTTCCTTGGTGCTTGGCCCAGGATAATGGATTAAGTTGTGATTTGCCAATCTTGCCCTTGTATTGCGCTGACCCCCGCCCTGTGAGGATTCAGAGTGCCTTAGCTTACCTTGGTTTTCATGGCGGAGGGTTTATTCATCCGAATTAGGGCATCACCATTTCACCATGAGGATTAGTCACCTAGGGGTTTTGGAGGTGTGAATTCATTTGCATTCTGAATCTGGTCTGTTGGGGTCGATTTTGGGACCGTTAGAACCCAAGTAGAGAAGATTGCATGATTGTTTGATTAATGGTTCATGTGTCGCCGATCGTCGGGTTCCCGTAGTGTCCGCGAAATTTCTGCGCACTCAGATTTTCCTGGTTTAGGCTAATTCCGTGGAGTGGAGTAATTTCTGAAACATTTTCGAACTGTCCGCGAAAATCTGTCCCATCCAGATTTTCCTGGATTTCCTGTCTGGCTTTATCCTTTTTGATTTTTCGATGATAGGACTAATGGAACAAATGTTGAATGCTTATTTCTTGTTATCAATAAATGAATTTCATGATAATCTAACGATCTTTTGGCTAAATTAATGATTTATTTGACTAATGGTGTTTTGACAGCGAGAATCCATCTGGGTCGAATTTCTCTGAAATTCCGCCCCAACTGGATTTTCCTGGTTTGCATGATTTTCCCAGACTGCCTTATTTCTCCGAATCTTCAAGGATTAGCAGTTTGCGATGGATTTTAATTGTTTTATGTGATTTTATGCTGATCTTTTGGTTGGAATATGAAATATAATTGAATACTAATGACGGCTTTTGTGAATACAGGCCGAATCGAGCAAGGCTGCTACCAGAAAGTCTAAAGGTGGCATGGAGGGGTCATCCATTTCTGAGGCAGAACGACTAAGGTTGGACATCAAGAGTCAGCTTCCTGAGAGCAGGATATCCTCCGTATGGTACGAGGTGTCTGACACCAATGTTGGGGCTTGGAGGTATGAGGAATTTAAGCAGAGGATAGCTGAGAAGGATCTGTCAGCTTTGAGGAAAGGGATGATGAAATCCAGACTTGTGCATGTGGCTGGGTTCCCTCTGACAATTCAGTGTTATGAGCTGATTCTTGAGTGTGCTAGGCAGTACGATTTTGATACACAAAGGGTGGTCAGCACCGAGGGAAGGGTCTTGGCAAACTTCAGTCCTGTCTCCATTGCTTAGGCCTTTGACATTCCTGACCTGCCTTCAGTGTGTGCTTTGAACCTGGACTTGGCCAGGACATACTATGAGAATGATCCAATCAAGGCTCAACAGATGATCAATGCTTGGTTGGAGAAACCAAAATCACACTATTCTAAACTGCCCAAGCAGTTGCACAGAGTTAAGTTCAGGTCGGACATCTATGATGCTATAACATTCCTAAGCAGGGTGGCAGGATTGAAAAGTGCAGGAGTGTTGGAGAGTTGGATGGTGCATGTGATTAGCAAGATTGAACAGGGTACCAATTATCACTGGGTCAGGCTTATTAGCTCTGAAATTAACAAACAGCTGAGGAGTGTCCTAGAGACCAAAAGATTTACCATGTCCTCCTATGTCATGTACGTGCTTGTCAGATTTTACCCATACAGGGGTTTGAATCCACAAGGGACATTTGGACAAGACATAATCTATGAGATTTATCCAGAGCTACATCTAGAACACAAAGACTACCAGAGAGCTAATGATGCATTCACAATGCATATCACCAGGATGCTCCAGAATGTTGAGCATATGAGGCTGTCAGATGGAGCCAAAGGTTTGATAAAGAACTACGGAGCCTGGTTCATCCAATTCCCCACCTTCACCTACCTTAGAATTGATGGATGTCCGGTCGCTCCATATAGGTTACCTCGGTATCCTACTGATCACATTGTTCTGTTGGAAATTATGAGGCAAATTTGTGAATTTGATGCCGTTGTGAAGAGAGAGAAGCATAAGACAGGTTTTGTTGGAGATTTCCCTCTCGAAATTGGTGTGGCAGAGGTGTGTCCTTCCATCCAATCAGCCCACACTACAGGAGAAGAATTGGTAGCATATGGTTTCTCCTTCCACTCCAAAAGGATGAACTTTGATATTACTGGAGAGGCACAAAGGAAGGCTACCAGGGAGTACTGACATAAAAGTGACCTAGAGGATTATTGGGCCAACATCAAAGATGATCTTGAGGCCAGAAAGAAAAGGTACTCCAGGCTTCCTGTGGAGGCGATCAGACAGTACAATGTCAAGTTGATCCTGGATCAACTGGAGGACGATGGAAACCTAGTGCAGGACCACGCCTATGAAGCTGTAAAAGATAGGCCAGTCGAGGATATCAGCTGGAATGATGATGAGGTCACAGAGTTGGAGGACCTAATGGCCCTGGTCATGAAATTCACTTCTTCCTGGTTGAAACATAAGGTTTGGCAGCTGGAAAGTGAGAAGGTACCTTGTACCTTCAATTTGATGGGAGACCTCAACCCTATGTCTACTTCAGAAGAATCCAGGGAAGATGACCCCAAAGGGAAAACTGCAAAAAGCTCTCCTTTCAAGATAAATATTAGAGGCCCCAAGGAAAGTGAGCCCGAAACAAAAAGGAAGCCAAAAGGAAAGAGGAGATGGAAGACTTTGAAGATTAGTAAGTCCTCTGATGAGGAAGAGTCAGAAAAAGTAGAAGAGGAAGATGTTCCTCCACCGAAGAAAGCAAGAACAATCAGGACTTCAAAGAAGAAGAGTCAAGATACATCAAAAGATGAGCCTCCTATTGTTGATGTGGAGAGTTTAGGAGGGGAGAAAGCAAAAGTTTACACGAGGAGATCTAGGACTCCCTCCCTAAAGGACACTGTGCCAAAGGCAGATCCTCTGCCAAAATCACCAACCACAAAACCATCCAAGGCTGCTTCTCCTCCACCAAGTGCACTTGAATAGGAAATTCTGGAGAAGCATGAAACTAGCAGAGAGGCGGAGCCATTCGAGGAAGGGACACTCTTTGGCGAGGCGGCTGAGCTTGAAGCAGAAGAGGAGGAAAGGCATACTTCTCCTCTAGTGATGTATGAGGATTCTCCAGAGAATGGCAGAGGTAACGGATCCCCTAAGCAGAAAGAAGACATCCTTGCTAAAACCCCATCACCGGTGCCACAGGAGGATGAACCTAAAGAAAAGGATCAAAGTGAGCAACTCCCTGAGGAGGAGGAAGATAAAATAACCATAGAAGAAGAAGAGAAAATGACAAGACAGCCGGAGGAACCGAGAACGGAAGAAATCCGGGTAGAGCCTGCAGCCCCGGACTGGCATGAGAAAGAGATTGCAAGAAAGAAGCAGGTGGTAGTTGAAGATACTCCCTTGGATTGGGATGAAATGCTGTCAAAGATTGGCAAAGGGAAGAAAAGGAAGGAAGCCAAGGTGGTTTCAAAGGTGGAAAGGGATGAAGCCAATAACAGGGTTATCCATATTGCTACCCCTGCCGCGGACAAAACGAGAGAGGATGTCACCAGTCAGGACTATAATGTGCAAACCATCAACCTTGGGCCTGCCTCCATGGAGCAGGACATAGAGGAGTATGAGGGGTCCAGTGCTGTTATCATCGGCAGATTGAGGAAAGAGACCCAGACTAAGCATGAGCTGAGAAAGGAGAATGAGAAACTTAAGAAATGTTTAGAAGATGTAATGAAGCCTCTACAATCTCTCCATCTTTCTTCCTCAGCTGCTCCTGGTTTTCTGCCTAAGGAAACCATCTCCGAGATTGAGAAAATGAAGACCTCAGCTCAAACCGCAATGGATTGGCTGAAGGATGTACAGATAAAGGGAGATGATACAATCAAGGACATCCTATCAGTTGGAAAGGATGTAGTCTGAGCCAAAGAGTTGTTGGAGCATGTGCTGTCTCAGGACAAGGAGGACATTGACCTCTTGTTGCAGAAATCCAGAGTCATTCTGGGACATGGTAGGGATCAACTGGCTATAGATGGAATCCTTCCCTCCTCCAGATTGGATGAACCTTGGGAATGGTTTGAGGCTCTACAAATTCGGCAAAAGGCCATGAAAAAGATCCTGAAAGGGAAGAAACAAATTGATGGGGATCTCACTGGTGTCTATGATGGATGCATTGCCTTCTTTGAGGTCATGACCGGTAGGAAGAAGATTGCTCCCAAGTATCTGAGTTTGGAATAGCTGAAAGAGTGGTGGCATGAAGTTTATGCCCCGGATTCTGAAGGTGTTGTAATGGGTCACCAGTTAGATGATGCAGCCACATATCTGGCGGTGATGGACAAATATAGGGCCAACAAGGAGGATTGGGATAAAACTATTGACCAATCAAGAGATGAGATTGATTCTATTAAATGTCGGCTTAAGGTATTGCCTTTGCCACTTGTCACTGAGTTGGATGGAACATTCTTGAGGGTCCAAGGGTCATCGGTTCAGAGAAAGGATAAGGGAAGTGGCAGTTAATGCCTATTTCAAGATTTGTGCTTCCCTATTATCATAGGGCATGCATTGGACCGGACGTCATTGAGGATTGTGTCAAGGCCGACCTTGATGGTGAATGGCATTTAATGTGTGCCTTAGTTCGATTCTTCCTTGGCCGACTTGTTTTGGGGGTTTTTTCTTATTTTGTAAAATGTTTGGCTGGGCCGACATGTCCTGGGATTTGCTATAAGAGGGCATTCCTACCTCATTGTAAAGGGTTAGACATTAGATATTAAAGAGAAGAGACAATAGAGTTGGAGAATTTTGTGAGTTTCTTGAAGCAAATACTGTATCAAAATAGTGGAATTGTTGCAGCATTTTGGTGATTTAATACAATTGAAGACATTGTGGCTTTCCTGGTGCAATCTCTTGTGTTATTCCATCTTGCATGGTTCCTATTGTTTTATCTTTGAAATTGCTTGAAGATTTAGGGTTTAGTGTTCAAAATTAGATTAATTTTAGTTTGATGAATGATGTTTATGATTTTATATTTGGAATGTTTGTAGCTATCTCTTGTCTATACTCCCAGTAACTATCTGATTGTAGTAGGCTGGTGAAGTCAACCTGGACCATATATTTGATGTGCTTAAGTTTGATTGTAGATGAATGTCTATGATTTGAAAATCTGTATACCTCAGAAGATTGCACCGTTCTTGTAAGATTGTTTTGTGGGTTGATCAGGAACTGGTTATTTGAGATAGGTCCATTCTAGATATTTGTCTTTTACATTGTTCATTCTAGGAATAATTTAGATTTTATCATATCCCTGCAGCCTTGTCTTTTGCTATTTCTTTATTATCTGGTTAGATTTAGGATTTAAGATCATCATATTGCAAGATTTGATAAGTGGAAAGATACAGTTTGCTTGTAGTAAGGTCCGATTGTGATTACCAGCATTTTCACATATTATCTGAGTTGTTTATGCATTGTTATGACCTAACACCCGAGAGACCTTGGGGTGATTTTTAGTAATTTATTGTTGAAAATAACCTTTCAAGAGAGATAGAATATTGCATTATGTCTGAGTTGTTGATGTGCATAAAACACTATCAACACAGTTTATAGGGGGCTACTCGATTCTTATAGTCTGAAAAAAATTACTATTATTATTTAATTTATTTATGCAACCTATTCTTATCCAAGCCTTAAATCTCATTTAATTCTTGGATCTTGGTCCATGCTTCCCATCATTAAATATTTTATTCTGAATTAATCTTATCCATTGATCTTCATACATCATCATTTGATCCTCACCATTCATTTGAATTGGGATTTCTATAAAAGCAAGTCATCATCTCCATCTCAAGGTTAACCAAAATCTTCAAGATTTTTCTATCATTCAATCATTCATCTTTAGGAACCACATTCTTCAATATTTTTCTATCATCCATCTTGAGATCTTGTTATCATACATCAACATTGAGCTTATCATATATCTTGCACACTACATATCTAAGAACAAACAAGCAAATTTGAGAAGAGCAATGGAGAGGAATCAACTTTGGCATAGGATTGAGGTATCATTAGTTTATTATGTGATTTCTATGGTCATCTTGTGCAAAATTATTAGATTAGGGTCTCTATGGCTTGAATTTAGGTAGTTTTGTGGTTTTTATCAATGATTCATACATTTTCCCCTAATTTTCCTAATCGACAAATTAGTGAACCTGACATGAACTAACCAAAATTTGAGAAATTTTTAAGAAATTTTGATTTTGAGACAGTGCATTGCAATCATTCTATGTAGCACCACAATCATGATATGAAATGTCACAATCATCATAATCAACAACGTATCTGTATAGTTCAGAGTTGCATTAGACTTTTGTGTGATGCATGCAAGTTGTTTTGCACCGCATATGTCACCTTCTACACTACATGTGTCTTATTTAGTGTTGCATCTTACTATTATTTTGCAAATTTCAAAATTGTTCAATTATTTCTATTGCAGATCATTTTACAAGGTTTTTATCACTTTTCTGACATCCTAACAGTGAGTTGAGATTATCTTGGTTATTAGATCTAGTTGTTTTGTCAAAATTTATGTAATTTTAGGGTTGGATCTGCTACACCGCATTCATTCCCTAAAACACCATAATCGTTAGTTACAGAGCCGTATTTGTTAGATCTTGCACCATAATTGTAAATTTTGTGATGCATTCATCAAATTCTACACTGGATTCGATGCATTCTGCACCACATTTGACTATCAAGAAAAAATAGGGTATAAATTTATGATTATCATTTGTCTACTTTTTGCAACCATTAGGATAAAAATATTTAGTTACTAATATCTAATTTCTAGCAATGTGGCAATCGTTAGGAGAAGACCTTTTGAATTAAACTACTAATCTAATTTCTTGCAAGGTTCCATTTTATGTTTGTGATTTTTAACTTGGGAACATTTGGAATTGGTGCTTAAAAATAAAAAGTGTCTTCTATGTGTTATGCACTTGCACGCATGTTCAAGTCAATTACCAAAAGCATGTTTTGTCTAAAGTATCCTCTCCCCTTGTGCTACATGTGATTATTGGGTGATGAGAAATAACAAGCACTATATTGTCTAAATTATCCTCTCCCCTTATGCTACGCGTGATTCTTGGGTGATGAGAAATAGCAATACATAAGCTTTGCCTTTTATATTTTTGTAGGTGGCCTACCTAGGAGTTCACCCCAGGGTTCAACGACAAGCATATATCTCTAGTGTGCTATATAAAGGGGAAAAAATTGAAAGGTGAGCTCATTCCACTTGTCATAGGGGGTGGGCCTTTGTGGTACTAGGTGATTCCGAACACGAGTTCCAGATTTTGGTCTCTCATCACTACTATGTCATGGTGTTCTTAGAAGTACCTCCACTATGAACCATTGTTTTTAGAATCCTAAGACCTTTTTGGTCATCTACTATATGTGGTACAAGGGATGTAAATCGTACCCTAAAGTTACTCACCGAGTACAATTCTTAGTTGAGGTGACACAATTCCTTGTTGGGATTTCATCCTTTCAAGGTGAGAGGTGTTAAGGTAGTCCACGACCTTGGCATACTCTAGTTACCCACTCCTTTTCTTGTATTTAAAAACACCTCAATGTGGTGGGCCCACTATATTAGATAACCCTTTACTATTAGCTAGGTTGTGCTTGTTTGAATTGTGTGTGAACCAAGGCCTAGTAATTTTTGTGGAAGAAAACTTGCAAAATACTTTATTTTTCAAGAGCCAAAGAGTCAATTTAGCTAAATCTATATTTTGAGTGTTTAATGTGTTTTATGATCACATTTACAAATTGCCCAAAATGAAAAAATCACTTAGAAACCATTGATTTTAGGTCAAAAACTAGTTCACTGCATTCGTCAAACACTGTTGGCATAATGTTGTTATTGATGTCAAAAGGTGTCATTATTGTCAAAGGGCAGAACTGTGGTGTGCCTTGATGTCATGGAGATCAGAGGATCAATTTCAAGAAGAGTTGGTGAAGAATTATGGAGGAAGGAGCATGTTTTGCAATTATTGCAAAGTTGCTCAAAAATTTGTAATGTTGTTAATGCAATATTGTCATGACATTGTAGAAGCCACTTCTAGTGGTTTGTGGAGGAATCTAATTGCATATTTGACATGGGTTTTTCGAGAGCTTCTCAAAGATGTGTTTTGTTAGACCAGAATTTGTATGACATGCTCATGAATGAATTATTTGTGATCTCAAATAGAATTAGGATTTTATTGTTAAACCCTAAGGTTTACAATCATGGCAATTGAATAGGGTTTCTAATTTATCATTGACTATGTAGGTGGTTCCCAGTCACTTAAGTCATTGAGTTCATTGGGTGATTGCCCCCTTGTCCTAGCACATTAGGTTGATGGTTTGTGTGTGCATCTCACAAACCCTTCACATCGGTGCTTGCACTCATAACGATCAAGTCTTAATTGTGATGTATGATGTGCCTATGATGAAGATCTAATGTTGTGCATTCATGGTTGAAGATCCAACAACTATTGAGTAGGTCCTCTACATCACGCTTTAGAGTTTATATTGTCTCATGCATTATGTGATATGAGATAAAGTTTGATCAATGGAAGCAATCAACCTTAGTATATTGGACGATTTCTGCTAGCCCATGGCATGTAAGGTGGGTCCCCATCTAGCCTTGCAGGATAGCAAGCTAGTGACATGTGTCAGTTGGGACCAAATGAAATGTGAGGTGATAGAAGAAGATGATGATGTGTGAAGATAGGTGGCGATGTATGATTGATTACCCGATATTTTAATTCACATAAGTGTTACAAATTGCATGACATTGATGAAGACAACAGATGGTGTTAGCCTACCAGCCCACTAAAATATTGTGGGCTCGTGTCTTTAGCTTGCGGTATAGCAAGCTAATGATAAGTGTCTAGGGGGGAAAGTTAAAGGCAAGCTCTACAAGTGGAATGTGATGTTAGCAGAGGATAGGTGGCAAGCTATAGTTACATCACATGAATCCTTCACATCATAATTTTGAAGGAAAAGGAAGATATGATTTTCATAATATGCAATTAAAGTGGATTGTGACATCATCATGGATAGGTGGAGTGTTATGATTGCATCACATGTGTTCTTCACATCGTGAATTATATGTTTATTGGCTGAGGCATTCGAGCAATGTGCAATCAATGATTGAGATTTAATGAAGGAGATCCAATGGTCATCGCATCTATGCTTCACATCATTGTTATGAAGTAAACATGAGTAAGCTATTTGCAATGGTGTGATCATGAAGATCAACAGTGAAATATTGGTGCATGGAAGATCGAAGGCTATCACACAATGTCTTCACATTGTTGTCAAGAAGCAAAAGGAAGGAAATTTATGATATGTGATGGATGGAAGACAGTGGAGTATGACAATATCAAGTACAAGTGGCAAGTTGGGATTGCATCGTGTGGTTCATTCACATTGCATTCTTATCTCTTGAAGATATGAAGCTTTTATCAATACATTGGAGGGTTGCAATGAAGATATGTGTGGGTCTGCATTTCAAATATGTGATGGAATGATAAGTTGGACAAGTGTCCTGTGTGACAGATGGAAGTTTTCTATTGCATCACATGGTCCCTCTGCATTGCAATTAACCTCTCTTTTCCCACAAATGAAGTTACAATAGGAAAAGATGAAGTGATGGGTAGTCAACGATGGAGATTGAGAGAAGGTGATTAGATGGATATCATTTCACCTCTTCACATCACAAAAAGGGATGATGACACCTAATGTGAAGTAGTGATATGGCAAGTGAACACAATGGATATGAATTCAAAGGAAGAAAAGTCTACGGTGCCAGTTTAAAGATAAGTTCATCAAACGGTTATGTTTTAAAGATGTTGAGATGAAAGGAGAGACTATGGATCATCACGTGAAAATTGGAGATCAATAGCCCAGGTTCAAAGATGAAGATACACAACGACTATGATAGTGTGAATAAGGGTCTTGGCTGGAAACCAACTTTGCACATGAATTTAATTGGTTCAACTACTCCAATGACCATTAGACTGATGATATGATTTGTAGAGTGACAACATAGATTACAAAGGTGATCGAGACCAAAATTAGATCATGTATGCAAGGATATGGAATTTAATGCATATCAAGGTTAAGGTTTTATAGATCACCATACTCATTAAAATTCAATGAATCAGTTTTGAGTGTGAATGACTCAATATATAGTTAGCTTGTTGGAGAAGATTGTGAGTGAAGGAAACCCTAACAAAAGTTTCCAAATGAGTTTGAAAGTGGTGCAAAGCTTGAGGAAATTATTGTAGGTCAGTGAAGGTATGCAAAAGAAGATAATCACAAAATTGTTTGTGTGTTGGTTGAGTTGATGCAACATAGAGAGAGGGCGAGTTGAATAGCATATAGTGAATGCACAAGTGGTGAATGACTAGAACCCAAACAAAAATTAGAGATCTTTATCAAGGTTAACATACAAGGTGTAGAGGTGTAGTGCAACAAGATAGAATAGAAATTGTTCTAAGTGTAGAATAGAAAATGGGGAGAGTGCAGAGCAGAGAAAGAAGTGCAGAGGTATGTGTTGTTGAGATTGTAGCAGCAGTAGTAGAGAGGATGCTTGCAAAGTTGCCAAGCTAAGATTGAGCAGTTATAGATCAGATTTGTAACAATGAACTAGATTCATGCAAATCATTTATATTTGTTATTCTAAATCTGATTGGTTGGTGCCATCAGATAACTAAGTTGGTACTTAGTATAGAGGATTGGTGTCTCCTTGGAGTTGGTGCTCCTAAAACCAAGGGATTGGTGTCTCCTTAGGGTTGGTGCCCTTAAACTTTGTAATAATATTTTTTATTGTGACATTGGATTTGAGCAGTAGACTCAAGCAACTTTTTTCATCTTGGTTTTTCCACGTATATCATGTGTTATAGGTTTTTGTGTGTGTATGTTTATCTCTCTACTAATTTAGTAAATTTGCATAAGGGGATAAAATAAATTAATTTTAATTGATCTACTTATTCACCCCCACCTCTTAGTAGATTGTTGTGCTCCAACTGACACAACGCCATAATTGTTACATTCTAAACCGCATTTTTCAGACATAGAGCCACAACTGTTACATTCTAAGCCACATTTGTTTGATCTGGACCCGTATCTATGGCCTATAACACCACATCTATCAGAATAAAAAAATTTAGGGAAATACCTAAGTATCCAAATTTTAGATCTAATTGAGACAGTGGCCATACATTAAAACTTGAAACTTGTTTATTTTTCCCCTAGCTTGCATTGCATTTACCATTTTCCTAGTCTTAGCTTGCATCTTCTAGCTTAGTCCTTTTCATCTTAGCTCATTCATACTCACCTTTGAGTCTTGATATTAGGAAGCTTATCATACCATTGATTAGACCATTGTCATATACTTGGAGTTCCTTAACCTTGTCATCATTTATCTATCATTATCCTCAAGTTGAACCTTAAACTCATGTGTCTAGTTTAGGTTCACTTTTATCCAATCATCTCCATCTTAGCTTTTGTCCTTCTTGAGGTATTGACATTATGATTTTGTATCTTGGTCCATCCTAGTGTGCTTAGCATCCTTTTTCAAAATCCAAAGTTGCATGTCCAAAATTCCAAAGCATAGGCATAGTCACATTGTCAATTTGCATCTCAAGTTTAGTCATAGTTTCATTGTCATCTTGCATCCTTATAACCAAAAATTTCAAAAATATAGCATGGCCTCATTATCATCATAGAATAGTATCATTACCATCTTACATTTCCCATCTTTAGTTTGCCTCATTGTCATCTTACACCTCATCCTTAGTTTGCATTCATCCCAAAAATTGCAAAATCCAAAAAAAGTAGAAATCCAACAAGTCACAAGTCATATATGGTCCAAACAAGGTCACAAAGGAAAAGAAAATAAATGGATTACTCAAATTACCCCAACTTTAATCCCAATAGCACCATGAATTTTGGGTCATCCTAAAATGATCCACCAAAGTCACAATCTCAAGTTTCCAATCCTTTTGAAAATTTCACCTTACATGAGGTATAGCAACACTTAACCCAAGAAGAAATTGTCATTGCTTCCCAAGATCCCAAGATATTACATGTCATAGAGGAGATGGTAGCTACAAATCCCGATAGATATATTTTGTAACTCCTCCAAATTTGTGCCAAACTTCATCCTATTTTTGACATTTCCATGCTCACAGGGTCATTGTCAAATAGTATAACACAAAGCCAAGGTCATGTCCATACAACACTCCCATGAAACCATACCTCTTCACAACAAATTCACACTAGCTTGCTATTGGGAGGTACTACACGTAACACGACAACCATTAATATACCTCCTACCCCAACATTTAGAGATAAAAACACAAACCCAATATCCCATGCATTCACAAATCCATTTGCTACATCCCATACCATGGGTACCTCATCCACTAATCCATTTACCACATTGTTGTCCCAAAATTTTGCACTATCAACCAATACCATATCCATGGGTCAAAACACAAAAAATCCAAATCCACCAAGTAATACATGAAGGATACACATTATCACTCCAAGAACACAACCTCAAGTTACCAACACTACACCAAACACCAACATGAATCTTGGGTCAAATCTAAACATAATCCAAATCCATCTCAACAACAAGTCAATACAAACCCAAACTTTACACCACAATACCACCAAACCAATCCAAATCCATCTAACCAAAACATAAACCCAAATCCTACATTCACTTCAAACTTCCAAAGCCAAAATCCATCTTCATCATACAATCATTCCAATGCATTTAATACAAACACCAATCCTTTTGTTTCAAAAATTGGTTGTCAAAATACACCTCCATTTACATCATACATGGGACATCAACATGCCAATACGCTTTCAAATTCCATAGACACATCATTATCACCTATGGATACCTTGGCACAACAAATTCAAATGTTGCAACAACAAATATCCGATATACAAGTAAGTGGGACAAAGAAGACCTAATCCATGGAAGACTTATACCCATATCCTTTTGATCAGAGTATATACATACTTCCCTTTCCTTAAAACTATAATATGCCAAACTTCAACAAATATAAAGGGAAGGGAGACTCAATTGAATATATGAGATAATTTCACACTACTTACCTTGAACTTGCATTTAAACATACCTATTTGATGAGACTATTCCCATGAAGTCTTAAGGGATAGGTTCTTAAATGGTTTGCACACCTACCTCCTAGGATTATAACATGGAATGTGTTGGAACCTAAAATTTCCTACCATTTTTTGCAAAATTTGAGGCTTCCATGTTGAAAATTTTGAGTGCAACACTCAAAAAAGGCACTAATGAAACCTGTCCCAATACTTTACTTTGAAAAATCATAATTTGAAATTGGTTCAATTCCATACCAAATGAATTTTTGAGCATGTTTATCTACCATATGTGAGTGCGTCCACCCAACTATAGCCTCCTAAAATCATTTTTGAAAAGGTTTCAAAGTACCAAGTTGGAGGGTTCATAAGAGGTTTGCTAGCTACATAATGTTAAATCTGCCAAAAGGGTCAACTTTAGAGGACAATATTGATCAACTAAGAGATTTTCGTGATGAACTGATTGTTGTCTCAGATTCTTCCCACCTTAATCTACCTTCATGCCAATTCTTAGATTTGCAGCACCTCATTTGGCATTTTTTCCAAAATCAAAACCAAATTGATTTTACATAGTTTTGACAATGTGCATTCCCAAAAAAGTTCACAGAGGACACTTTGACATTCAATATCTTACGAAGGACATGGATTAATGAGAATTTTTTTGCACACATGTTCATTTGACTCAAATGAATCAATTCCCAAATTGACAGCTTCCTAGGAACAAATTTTATACTTCTTTGAAGTGGCAAGTTAGTGAGTTTCAGGTGACTTTTTTATAGTGGCGGTTTTTAAAAATGACTAAATAAGCAACCTTGAGCATTAACAATTTGTGATTTTGATGACTTCATGCCAATTTGTTTTGAAGACCATACTCCCCTATCATAAATCAATATTCTGGTGCATTTTTGGGGCTCCAGGAGAGTGTTTGGTCAATTTTCCAAAGTAATTTTGGAGGCAACTTGATCATTTCGGTCATTGTACAAAATGTTCAGAAATAATTTTTGATGACTACCCACTCCAATTCAAGATGCATTTTGGATAGATTAATTGGAATATGTGTTAAGGAGGTTGAATATACACTGAAGGGAATACAATAACTACAAATGAAATGAATACATAACTTAACATGAGGATGCCAGTAAAAGAAAAACATGATTCAAAGAATAGAATGGGACAGTTAATGAAGGATCTCCAAAATGGCAACAAATGATACATATGGGTGAAGAATTCAACAAGACTCTTTTGAATCATCTTCTAAGGTTGTTCACCACCCTTGGTGCTTATGTAGAGAGTTTTGAAAAACCATTCTTTGAGGGGACTGTTGAGTTTTATGCATCTGAAAGTGTGAGATGTAACAATATGATGATCCTGATTACTTGAAGCATATTGAGGCTAGGTTGCACACCGAGAATGAATGTTGCTTGCTTTAATTGGATGCAATAACTAGAAATGCTTTAGTAGCCGCTGCAAAAAGAAACTCTTGGAGTGTCACATGTCTGCAATTCTAGATAAGGGGTTCGATTTGCTAATGGATGCAAATCACATTTCCAACCTTCAACGATATCAAAATTGTTTGAGGAAATTCTATTCTAGCACTGGCACCCAAAGTTTAGCATATACAACTCGAACGTACTATGAAGTAGAACAATGGAAAGATTATAAAAGAACATTATTAAGAGCAATATATTTGGTGCTCTTTCCAAAATATTACCCCAAAGCTACATATTTTTGAGTGAAAGGAGGCAGTTAAGAAAGGAGAAGATACCTCACGAGCCCGAAATAAGAACGGAAGCAAAAAAAAGCATACCAATTGTAACAAAGAGACTCAGTCTCAAGAAATACAATGATTTCGGGTTGTGCATAAAATAGATTTGTTGAGAATATTTCATAACTCTCTAAATAGAATTGGTGGATCTGATAACCCCTCCCAATATCCTATGTGCCTCTACCAAAGATGGAAGCTTCAGAACAAGGTGTGAATCTCCATCAAAGCATCAAGGAGTGAGGAAATTTGTCAGATGTTGTGATTGCTACTATCCTAAAAATATCATAATTGTGTGAACATGGGCAAGAGGAGATACTAAGCGACATTAGATTTGTATTATAATACATGAACCGTTAATTAAGGAGACCACAAGGAATGAACTGAAATGGATGGCAACCCGCTTAATTGTATCATCAAGGTAAACTTAAATAAATTTTTTGAGCCAACAACACGTTTCATTCAAAAGCACTCGGATACTTTTGCAATAAAGGAGAAGTGTAAAATTAAGATCACTATAATATGTTTCAAAGTGTGCATGCTTCATCACCAATGGAAACTTGTGGTTTTAAGCATGTAACATTTTTAGGCTGCATTGACAACCTATGCAAGTCATTTTGTTCTCTCACAACATTGCTTAATTTAAACATCATTCGAAGAATCATTTAAATATGAGACTGGGTTCAAATGCAGTTCCTTGCAGGCAAACAAGAAACCCTTAAATTAGTACAATGATGCAAAGTGAAACCTTATCGAGAGGAAAATGAATATCAGAGAGAGTTAATTTTGAGTCCTCCTAATACAACGATATGCATAGAATAATTCATCGGAGAGACTCTCCAATATCAGTGGGAGTAGTGTTGAAGTCTCACTGATAGCCTGACAACACTTAAACTCGTCAATAGGAGAAATGAACATCGACAGG
Source organism: Sequoia sempervirens (assembly GCA_007258455.2). Taxonomy (NCBI): domain Eukaryota; kingdom Viridiplantae; phylum Streptophyta; class Pinopsida; order Cupressales; family Cupressaceae; genus Sequoia; species Sequoia sempervirens. Next base: position 36,525 of record VDFB02263267.1, read on the forward strand.
AGTTAAGGCATGGTCTCTCTGATATGATGAGGACACTCTCCCGCAAAAGAATGCAATTAATGATTAAATGAAATGGGATTATGGAGTAATATTGTTGTAGAAGATATAATTTTTTCCGAAATTCATTTCACTGAGGGAATTAATTAAATCATGAAGTGGGTAATTATTTTACCCAAAAGAATATTTTTATGAGAAAGGGCATATAGTAAATTAATTAGTCAAGAAGAGGAGTATAGCATGAGCTAATATAAAGTCCCCTTGATAAAGCAATTATGATGAATGTTTTGGAGATAATATCACTTTAAGAGAACATAAACTTCACAAGTGGTAAATGAAATAAAATATTTTTACCAATGGAATTAAAGAGGGTAATTTTTTTATCTGACGAGTATTTTTTTGATTGGATGAAAATAAAGTTGTTGGAAAAGGAAAGATAATAACTATCATTAAAATTAATTAATCTTCACGGAGATGCAAAGATGAAGAATAAAATTAAATATTTTATTTTTCACTGAAGATAATTAATTAAACAAAGAGCTACACCAAATAGATATGTGAAGGGTCATAACCCTAAAAAAGCAAAGTATATACGTAAGATGAAATCATATCAATCATCATTAGAATCAGTAGGAATTAGGTTTTAGGATAGTAGATCTAATATACATAAAATGAAGACTTCTGATGGACATTGTAATATCTTTTGAAGCAATATAATGGAGAAGATTGTTGAAAATTGGTGATTTATTTCCAATGTTCAATTGTTGTGTTAATATTCAATCCTATATGTTGTGTTGTCTCCAAAGTGTTTTTCCTCAATTATTCAAACTTATACAATTTGTTAGGACACATTTTTTGTTGTTGTGTGATTTTCTTGATTGGGTTCTGGCTAGAGTGAATTAAATTCCTTTCAAGTAATTCATTTGAATTGGTTCTTGCCAGGGATTAAAATCCTTTTAAATATTCTGATTGGTTTCCCTCAAGTTAAGAATTAAAAATCCTTTCATAATATCATAGTGATTTGGGAAAATAACATTGGGATTCATGAAGAAGAGTATTGTAACTAACAAACTTGCACATCTGTACAAGCTGCAAACATCCAAAGTGCCCAACAAGTTAGAGTTAAGCTGAGAAGTAGATCTACCTACCCTACATATATTTCTCCATCATCATTCACCTCTTCACTCCATTCTCCCAATATGATTAGACACTAGTCATACTTAGAACATTTTATACAAACTTTACTCATACACTTGATTCTCAAAACATCGACAGTAGGAATTAGTTATTAGCCTAGCATCTATTTCATGTCTGCGTGTCATTGTGAATAGACTGCCTAAGTTAGAAACAATATTTAGAACTTTAAATCTACCTTATCATTTAGGTAAACCTACCTAGGTTTAGTAGAGCCTAAAGAGGAGGGGTTTATTAATTATATTTTCCTTGTTCATTAGCCAAAAACGTACTAAGAGATTGGCACCCTCTTAAGGTTCAAAACCTGCGTTTTTGAGACCTAACAAAATGAATTAACTGACAAATTCATAGAACATTTCTCCTATAATATTGATAGTAACATGACCATTGTAAAACTATGTTAGATAAAACAAGATGATGGAGAATCATTTACCTATTTCTTCCAAAGATGGAGCAGTATGGCTAGTAAGTGCCCATGTCACATACCTGAGAAATAGTTGGTCCATATCTTTGTTGAGAACCTTACTACCAAATTAATGCACCAACTTCAAATCCATTGTTGCACTAACTTTTCATATGTTGTTGAGAAAGGTGTTTCCATTGAGAAGGTGCTTATTGCAAAAGGATTGATCAAGATTTTCAATAAAAATAAATAAATAAATAAAACACTTCCAATGACAAACATATTTTGGTCTAGAAAAAAGAATGTCACAAATGATGGGGTAGTAGATGCAAAATTCATAAACAAATCCAACCCCACCATTACCCTCAAAGGACCCACTACATCAAAAAATCGGATGCCTACTCTTGAACAAATAGCTAATAGAGTTTAAAACAATCAACAATGAGTTCCTCCAAGAAACAATGTTCAAAGGTGAAATTACACTCCCTTAGGAGAATCTATTGAGTTAGTTTTGAAGAAACTATTGCAATCAAATGTTATCCAACTTCTAGAAGTTTGACATTATGAACTAGGGCTTTCAAGTTGACTTGGTGGAATAATAATGAATTTTGTGAATTTCATCAAACCAAAGGACATAAAAAATCCTCATGTTACAAATTGAAGAACATATTCCAAGAACTTATTGACCAAGGTGACATACTAGTAGATAATCCACAAGGTTCTTCGAACATAGATCATACCAAATTAAAAATTCCCTTACAAGATCATGGATCAGGAAAAGCCTCAAGTTCGGGCACTAATACAAATGATCATACCAATTATACCCGTGTTGTCCATGATTACACTGTAATAATATTTGGTCATTTGAAAACAATGTCTCCACAATCACCATTAAGAAAAATCCAAAATGTTACATTGCAACCTGAAGATACAAGGTGATCCTACAAGGGGAACCTTCTAATCCATAGCCAAAAGTTCAATACAATCTCTTAGATCATCTAGAGAAACCCCTGCACATATATCCATTCTTGAGTTGCTTCATATATACCCTGAACATAAAGCCATTTTGGACACAACCTTGCAAGAGTCATCTATTCCCACAAACCTTAATGTCAGTAAATTTTAGGCTATGGTAGGCTACCTAGGTGCCACCCATGACATTTCATTTATCAAACATGACCTTCCTTCACAAAGACCAAACTATAATGATCCATTACGCCTTGAGGTATTTATAAACAAACATAAGATCAAAAAAGTCTTGGTAGATGGTGGTGTAGGTCTGAACATATGTACCTTAAAATCAAGTTACAACATTGGGATTCTTTGAGGCTTTTGTAGATACATCTAAGAAAATTGTTATAAAGGTGTATGATGATGTAGAATGTTCCTCCAAGAGTGTGATTTCACTCCCTATGAGAGTTGAACCTGTTATTCAAGATACTATATTCCAAGTCTTTGATTTGGACCTACCATCTAACCTTCTCCTTGGTCATCCATGGTATCATTCCATGAAGGTTGTCCCTTCCACATACCATCAATGTCTTAAATTCCCTTATAATTGGCACCAAAATCACAATAGCAGGTGATCCCAACCCCTTCCAATACTGCAATAATCTAAAAGGAACACCTGAACATCAAGTGCCCATCAATCGATAAGTTTCACCTTTCGTCTCATCTCATTACACTGATCCTTCCTATCTATCCAAGTCTTCCACTACATCCATTCCCTCTTCTAAATCCAAGGTCCAAATCCATAACACAGGGTGTGGAGAATATGTAACATTAAGAGTTCCTATTACATTAGTAAGCTACCCTTGTCTCTAAAATCTCATGGAAAACCATGCCCTATCCAAAAGGAACCTAAAGTCATAATTTAAGCCTCTTCCACCATCTTTACCAATTGGGGTGAATCAAGCAAAGAAACTTTAGATGAGGACATTTCTGCATGGATCTATAAGGATGAGGAATATACTGAGCCTGCATGAATACCAGTTGAGAAATTTGGCAAAGGTTTTAGATCATGAAAAAAAAGGTTACAATGGATATAGTGGACTTGGCCCACACAAGAAGGGAATGATAGAACCTTTTCTACCTAAAAAGTTACAAAAGAATAAAGTCTTAGGGTATAAATCGTTAAAAGTGAGTGCTCTTCGTGCTAAGTTACTATTGGGTGAAGACGCTAATGTTTGTAAGGATATCGATACATCTAGGAAAAATACCAACACTAAACCCCTCGAGACCAAAAAAATCAATGGTCAATCCTAGATTGAAACCTTTTGTGACCTTGATGATACTTCAATATTTACCATATCCACCCTATCCTTAAACTTTAATAATATTGATGATGATTTACCCCTAGTCTACCTGTAATTGATAGATTGGGACTAGCAAGGACCTCTGAGCTTAGGCATATTTGAAAGAAATGAGGCAATAATTTAGTCTATGGGACTTAAAGAAGGAATACCTAGTGGGGATCATAAAGTTGGATTCACAATAGATCTCGACAATAAAACTTACTTTGGGGAGTTCACTCTGCCCTCTAGTCACAAAAGTGAAAATGATAAAACAAAAAAGAATAGGTCTCTAGGTGAAAACTGAATGGCACCTTTAAACCACGAGAAAGTAAAAAGAAAGTACATATCTGAGGGTGAAAACTTCCCTAAGGCGCCTATGGATGGAAGGTTGGATGTACTCCCTATAATTCAAGAGAGATCATCATTGCTAGTAGATAAATCAATGGAAGTAAATATTGGTACCGGGATGATGGTCCTAGAATTGTTCACTTTGCAACATCCTTGACAAAGACCGAAAAGATAGAGTTCATTGCATTCTTCTTAGTGAGACAAATCAATTTTGCTTGGTCATATGTTGATATTCCTTTGTTGGATCTTGAGTTATTTTTTTATCATTTTCCATTGTTTCCAAATGTGAAACCAGTCAAAAAAAAGTTAAGAAAAATGCATTCCCAAATCATACTCCTAGTGAAGGAAAAATTGAAGAAGTTATTGGATGTTAGCTTCGTTCAACCTATAGATTATGTAGAATGGATTTCTAGTCTTATACCTATAACCAAACCAACTAGAGGAATCAAAGTTTACATAGATTTTAGAGCTTTAAATAAATCTTGTCCCAAAGATGATTTATCATTGCCTAATATTGATATCATAGTAGACCTAACAGTGAGATATGAAATTCTATCACTCATGGATGGTTTTTCAAGTTGTAATCAAATAAAAATCACCCCTAAAGATCAACATAAGACAAATTTCATTTGTCCTTGGGGTGCTTACTATTTGAATGTCGTGCCCTTCAGCCTTAAAAATGTTGGAGCTAAATATCAAAGAGTCATAACCATAATTTTTCATGACTACATGCATACACTCATGGAAGACTATTTTTATGACTTGCTAGCAAAATCCATTTTAAGAGATAGTCATCTTGATATATTAGATAAGATCTTCACAATATTAGAAGAATACAAGGTTAGATTGAATCCAAAGAAGTGTGTTTTGGGTGTAATCTCTGACAAGTTACTAGAGTACATTGTATCTCATAGAGGTATTAAAGTCGACCCTGTAAAAGGGAAAGCTATCATGGATATACCTCCACTAATAAATATAAATCAGTTACCCAGTCTCCAAGGAAAGTTACAATCAATTCAAGGGTTCATAGCTCAGTTAGCTAATAAATTTCATCCATTTCAACACCTACTTTATAAGGGAGTCCCATTTATATGGATTGATCGCCGTCAAGAAGTGTTCCAAAAAATCAAAGAGTATATGTTGTCATCTTCAATGCTCATGCCACGTATTGATGGTAAACCTATAATACTATACATTTGAGCAACATCATCGATATTAGGAGCCCTCTTGGCACAAAATGATGAAGAAGAAAAGGAAAGAGTTGTATATGCTATTAGTTGCACACTTGTGGGATATGAACTTAACTATATCCCTACCGAACGAGCATACCTTGCAGTTGTATTTGCTACCCAAAATCTCCAACACTATATGCTAAACCATCATACGAAGCTCATAGCAAAGATAGACCCACTGAAATACCTCCTCAACAAAGCAACTCTAACAGGTCGACTAAAAAAATGGGTAATGATCCTAAGTGAGTTTGATATAGAATATGTTGATTGAAAGGAAATGAAAGGATGTGATAACTAATCAACTTGCAGATGCTCCCACAATGGTAGATCATCCTTTGGTGTTTAATTTCCCCGATGAGTCAATCTTCGCATTAGAGACTTCAACCACATGGAAACTATATTTTGATAGATCTTATACAAATCATGGTTCTAGCATTGGAATTCTCTTTGTCACACTTCAAGGAGACACTTGATACCTAACTCATTTAGGATAGCTTTCTCTTGCACCAACAACATAACTAAATATGAAGCATTGCTCATAGGACTTTGGATGGTTCTCATATAGAAAATCAAGAACCTTCAAGTCTATGGCAATTCATAGTTGGTTATCCAAAAAGTAAATGGTGATTATGATGCGAAGGATGAAATGATTACCCCATACAAGAGAATGGTTGATAGTTTCAAGCAGTATTTTGATGTCATTATCTTGAATCAAGTTCCAAGGATTCAAAATAAAGTAGCCAACACAATGGCCACCAAAGGATCTCTCTTGGATATACCTAATAATGTACCTCAATATGAGTTCTTAGTGGAACAAATTTTGATCCCTGCTTTCGATATCCCTAAATCTAAGCTCGTGTATGAAAGTGTTGGTCCTGATTCTCCCTAATATAAAGATATTTATAACTACTTACATGAACAAATTATTCCCCTAGATTTATCATCCAATCAACAAAAAACCTTTATCTATCAATCCTCTAGAAATGTCATTGTTGGTGATACCCTTTACCATCAAAGCTTAGATAAGACCCTCCTTAGATGTCTTGATTCCAATAAAGCGTAAATGGATTTACATGGAGTACACAAAGGTATATGTGGAGCTCACTCTAGTGGTCCTATCTTGGCTAAGAAGATCATGCAGACTATTAGATTTGGTTGTGAAACCACCCAAGATCAAAGTGACTAAAGGAAAGCAAGTAAGAAACCTAGAGATGAACTAACTCAGCACTCCCTTTATTGAATCAGTCTAATTGACTAGCCAAAGGAAAGGAGAGTGTTGTATATATAGCAAGAATTAAGGGAAAATAAAGCCAAGAGAGGTAATAACTCCCATTACCCACAATAGGTGGGAGTTTTACCTACTTGGTAAAAGTCAAATTACATGGTTATACCTAATTAGGAAAATACAAGAAATGGTTATGAGAGGTGGCTAATAAGTTTGAAAGAGGGTGTGACATTCAACTACCCAAATGTGGGTGTGAATGACACATGTGATTGAAGGATTATGCCACGTGTCCTAATCCTAACCATTCTAATATAACCTAAGCAAGCTTAATAATATGTGTAGGAAAAATAAATAAATAAAAACCTACACTAACACTCCTCCCTAAACGTAGCTTAGGTGGGTGAAAAGATACAAAGATGGGTCCCGACTACTAGGTCGTTTTAGGTACCCATGTACAAACCAATCTCTCACAACCAGAGAAAAGGAGAAAACCCAATGGGACAAAAATCCTCCCCAAAAGAGAGAAAAGAAAACACATTTCCCAACACAAGAAGAATCCCATGCAAGGAAGAAGTCCCCTCCAAAATAGAAAATATAAGAAAGACTATGTAGCCTTCCCTTAAGAAGTCAACTATACCAATGGTTGCTACTCAAAACTGGATGTAGAAGATGGTCCACGATCATCAAACAATGTTCCTCCCCTTAGGAAGAAAGAAAAGCAAAGGTGTATGAAGAACATCTTCCCATTCCTAAAAGGAATATAAGGGAAGAAAGTACAAAATGTATGAAGTCTCTAAAAATTGCTCATTTGTCTCCATGTTGATGCCAAAAGCTGCCACCACCAAATCAGGTGTTCTAGGCTACACTAATGAAGATGACAATTCAAAACCTAGTAGAGATGTATTTAGGGAAAGATCCAAAGACTCAACTACCTCCTCTAAAGACAAAGGTGCCTCCAAATGTTGCTCAAAATTATCCACAATCATGTCAAACTGTGAGGAGTGATCATGTGGAGAATGGACAAGAGGATCTAAAGGTTCCTCCACAACAACTGAAGAAGAATCAACTTCATCAAAGAGAAGATGGATGTCATGAATAGTGTCTCCCAAGTCTGAAATATGAGACTCTATAAATAAACCTGCAATGTTTGTCAAGTAGTCATCTAAAGTAGCTATATCTGGAAGACAATGTATATCCTATTGCACTGAATCACAAGTAGCCAAGGATGTAGCAACACAAGTATCCTCAGAAGCAATAGTAGATGGAGGAGAAGGAATGCAAGGCTCAAGAACTAGATCACATATGACAATACCCAAGTTCAAGTAACCAAAATTCTCCTCAAAATAAAATATCACACTAGGAATGTGATCAACAACCAAAGGATTAGAATCATCATCAGGTGCAAAGTCTGAAAAGGTATACAACAAAGATGCATGATCAACCATCCCAGTAGCAATTATCTCTCTACTCTCCAAGTCTTTCATGATAACTGAATCAGGCATGAACTCCACAGTCTTCCCTGCTCCACCATGAGTGATTTGATAGATGGAAAGAAGATTATTTGTCAAGTGAGGGACACACAAAACATCATTGAAGGTGTCATCCCCAATATCAATAGAACCCTTCCCAATTACACTCATGTATGTATTGTTTCCCATCAGAATAGGTGGCATAACACAAGGCTCAAAAGAAGAGAACACAAACTATGAAGAAGCCATATGATGAGAAGCTCCAAAATCTAGGAGCCATCTCCCTAATTCATGACTTGTAGAAGCACAAAGAGCTTTACCTTTATTTTTCTTTGACTTAGAAGCAAACCTTGCATGGCCTTCATCCTTACTTGATCCTGACTGTTTGGCATGTGAAGAAGAAGTTGACTCAGACATTCTAGAAGGTAGATCAATGTTGTTCTTCTTAAGAAGATGTTTCAGTTCATCAATATCCTTCTTATAACAAGAATGTTCATGTCTAGTCCTCTTGAAATATTAACAAGTAGACTTCTCCTTCTTAGATGAATCTTCCCTTGAAGAGGATTTGTGTTGTGCTTGATCTATGTGTGGTTTTTTCTTTGATTTCTTTTGTTTCTTGTCAAATTGTCCAGACTCTTTTTGTCCCTTAGGCTGACTAGCCAACAAAGCTTGAGTCTGTAATGCCTTTATGAGACCCATAGAAAGAAGCTTTTGTTGTTCATGCATGAACATCTCAGAAAAGATGCAAATGAAGGCATAGTATATGCAGATCACATAGTCAGTCTGTGAGTATGAAAGCAAGAAACAAAAGATACAAATTTAGGACCAAGTTTATTCAGTGCATTATAGATTAACTAGATGTCCTTTTTATCAATACCACATGCTTTACATTGTGCTCTCAAATCATTGACCTTAGTAATAATTTCTTGGATGTTTTCAAAATTCTTTGGATCAAAGTTCATCAGTGTGGCCTAGAACTCCTAATTTGGTAGTGGCAACTTTCAACATCGACATGGAGAGAAATGAACAATTTTTGAAGACTTCATATATTTTTTACTTTCTTCCCTTATATTCCTTTTGGGAATGGGAAGATGTTCTTCATAAACATTTGGTTTTGTTTCTTCCTAAGGGAGGAACATTGTTCAAATATCGAGGACCATCTTCTGCATCCAGTTTTGAGCAGCAACCATTGGTACAGTTGAATTCTTGAGTGAAGGATACATAGTCTTTCTTATCCTTTCTATTTTGGAGGGGACTTCTTCCTTGCATGGGATTCTTTGTGTTGGGAAATCGTTTTCTTTTCTCTCTTTTGGGGAGTTTTTTCCTACTGGGTTTTCTCCTTTTCTCTGGTTATGAGAGATTGGTTTTTATATGGGTACCTAAAATGGCCTAGTAGCCGGGACCCATCTTTATGTCTTTTCACCAACCTAAGCTACACTTAAGGGGGGTGTTAATGTAGGTTTTTTAAAATTTTTTGCTTTTTCAATGAATTTTTTTCCTCAATTTTTTTGTTCAAATTTTTTTTTCAATATCTTTTTTGAAATAATAACTTTTTTGATGATGCAAAAAATAATAATTAAAAAATATTTTTGTATTGTACTTTGTGCAAGCGGGCCATATGACTCACCTACTAAAAAAAATTTTCCCCGAAAATGACTTTCACCAAAATTGACAATTTGTTAGTCGATCCTTAGGTTTTGACACCTTCTAAGCATGATGGGGAGGTCCATTTGGGCTAAAAATGCATCAATTTTACAACTACCTTCTGGAACCTCTTTAAAAACCTCTTTCTTCAACCCTTCATAGATCTCGCACTTGATGTATGATTTGGATGAAATATAAGCCAATTTTGACTTTTCTAGCTATTATGCACTCAATGGTGAGCTCAGAATGTCTCCAGGAAGCTCCAAAATACCTACAATGAAATTCAATAGAAAGGAACTCCCCAAAAACTGAGATCTCTATCAAGTGTTTCTGATTCTCTAGGTCATCATCAAATGCAAGAGAAGACCATACTTTGATTTCAAGATTGGACTGAAAAAACTACTAACCTACAACTCACAACCAGCTTTGATACCATGTTAGATTTGGTTGTGAAACCACCCAAGATCAAAGTGATTAAAGGAAAGCAAGTAAGAAACCTAGAGATGAACAAACTGACCACTCCCTTGACTGAATCAATCTAATTGACTAGCCAAAGGAGAGGAGTTGTATATATAGCAAAGATTAAGGGAAAATAAAGCCAAGAGAGGTAATAACTCCCATTACCCATAATAGGTGGGAGTTTTACCTACTTGGTAAAAGTCAAATTATATGGTTATACCTACTTAGGAAAATACAAGAAATGGTTATGAGGGGTGGCTAGAAAGTCCAAAAGAGGGTGTGACATTCAACTACCCAAATGTGGGTGTGAATGACACATGTGATTGAAGGATTATGCCACGTGTCCTTATCCTAACCATTCTAATATAACCTAAGCAAGCTTAATAATATGTGTAGGAAAAATAAATATATAAATAAAAACCTACACTAACACAGACTGGATACTATTGGCCTACTATGGAACATGATGTGTATCATTTTGTTAAGAAGTTGCAAAAATTCCAAATACATGGAGATCTTGTGCATGCACCTGCCCAAGAACTTCATCCAATTATGTCACTATGGCCTTTCTCTCAATGGGGACTCAACCTTGTGGGAAAGATTCATCCTACATCTGCTAATGGCCATAAATTTATTCTCACTACAATTAAATACTTTATGAAATGGATCAAATCCATCCCAATGACCTATATTACTAGCAAGTAGATATCCAAGTTCATCCTCAATTATATCATATGTTGGTATGGTGTTCCCCAATCTACCATTACAAACAAGGATCATCCCTTCAAAAATTAGGATGACTATGAATTGTGCAAGAAGTATCCACCATCATTTTACCATTCCATATTACCCCCAAGGTAATGGTCAAGTTGAGGTGTCCAACAAAACCATAATCAAAATCCTAAAGAAGATAGTCAATGATGTTAGTCATGACTGGCACATCCAACTTAATCCAACCTTGTGGGCTTATCAAAATAGCATTCACACTCCCACTGGAGCCACTCCATCTTCCCTCATCTTTGGTTTTAAAGTTATTCTTCCCATCGAGGTCGAGTTATCATCCCTAATATTATTTATGCAACAATTCATTGATGATGAAGATTATTGAGTATCTAGATTGCATGAGCTTGAGTTACTAGATGAGAGATGACAAAATGTATTTACCTATCTATAATCTTATCAGAATCATCTTTGTCATAGCTACAATAAGAGAGTTTGAGTTAGACATTTTGACATTGGTGACTTGGTCTTAAAGGAGAATCTAAAGAATCGATTTGATAGAGAGAAGCCTAGAAAATTTGAGCCTAATTGGTTGGGTCATTATATAATAACCACAACATATGGATCTAGTGCTTATCAAAATGCTACTGACAGTGAACTACTACCAAATTCTACCAATAATTTGCACCTTCACAAGTACTACAATTGATCTTCAGCGAATCTTGTAAAAATAAAAAGCGAAAGCAAAAAAATCGTCACCCTAATAAAATCCTAGAAAATAGGCATCTTGGTGACATCAAAAAATAGAAAAAATCAAAACAGTGAAGATAAATAATCTATCCATTAGTGAAAACCACTTTAGTGGCACTTTGGATAAGTACCATGGCGAAAACCTAGCAGACAGGCACCATGTGTAGTCAATCTTTGCTCCAATATCTACCATCATTCTATTTGATTTTCCTTTCATCCATAATAACCCAAGCATATGCTCTTTCATAATAAATCCCACTTTCTCATTTTTCCATAATAAAGGTTTTTTTTTTCCTTCTCATGGCCTGAGAATGGTTGACGTTTAGCGTTTCACGCTTTCCATAGCCACCCATAATAAGCTTTGTCCATCTAATTTCATCCATAATAATCTGGTCCTATACTTGACTGGGGGAAAATCCTTGAACTAGGTTTTCACATGGGATCTTAAACATTAGAAAATCCAAAAAAAATCAAATAATCCTCAAAAAATCCAAAAAAAATAAAAATATTCCAAAAATCCAAAAAAAATTGAA
>VDFB02263268.1:0-28093 GCA_007258455.2 Sequoia sempervirens
CTAGTCACAAAAGTGAAAATGATAAAACAAAAAAGAATAGGTCTCTAGGTGAAAACTGAATGGCACCTTTAAACCACGAAAAAGTAAAAAGAAAGGACGTATCTGAGGGTGAAAACCTCCCTAAGGCACCTATGGATGGAAGGTTGGATGTACTCCCTATAATTCAAGAGAGATCATCTTTGCTAGTAGATAAATTAATGGAAGTAAATATTGGTACCGGGATGATGGTCCTAGAATTTTTCACTTTGCAACATCCTTGACAAAGACCGAAAAGCTAGAGTTCATTGCATTCTTCTTAGTGAGACAAATCAATTTTGCTTGGTCATATGTCAATATTCCTTTGTTGGATCTTGAGTTAGTTTTTTATCATTTTCCATTGTTTCCAAATGTGAAACCAGTCAAAAAAAAGTTAAGAAAAATGCATTCCCAAATCATACTCGTAGTGAAGGAAAAATTGAAGAAGTTATTGGATGTTAGCTTCGTTCAACCTATAGATTATGTAGAATGGATTTCTAGTCTTATACCTATAACCAAACCAACTAGAGGAATCAAAGTTTACATAGATTTTAGAGCTTTAAATAAATCTTGTCCCAAAGATGATTTATCATTGCCTAATATTGATATCATAGTAGACCTAACAGTGAGATATGAAATTCTATCACTCATGGACGGTTTTTCAAGTTGTAATCAAATAAAAATCACCCCTAAAGATCAACATAAGACAAATTTCATTTTTCCTTGGGGTGCTTACTATTTGAATGTCATGCCCTTTGGCCTTAAAAATGTTGGAGCTAAATATCAAAGAGTCATAACCATAATTTTTCATGACTACATGCATACACTCATGGAAGACTATTTTTATGACTTGCTAGCAAAATCCATTTTAAGAGATAGTCATCTTGATATCTTAGATAACATCTTCACAATATTAGAAGAATACAAGGTCAGATTGAATCCAAAGAAGTGTGTTTTGGGGGTAATCTCTGACAAGTTACTAGAGTACATTGTATCTCATAGAGGTATTAAAGTCGACCTCCAAAAGGGTAAGCTATCATGGATTTACCTCCACTAATAAATATAAATCAGTTACCCAGTCTCCAAGGAAAGTTACAATCAATTCAAGGGTTCATAGCTCAGTTAGCTAATAAATTTCATCCATTTCAACACCTACTTTATAAGGGAGTCCCATTTATATGGATTGATCGCCGTCAAGAAGTGTTCCAAAAAATCAAAGAGTGTATGTTGTCACCTTCAATGCTCATGCCACATATTGATGGTAAACCTCTAATACTATACATTTCAGCAACATCATCGATATTAGGAGCCCTCTTGGCACAAAATGATGAAGAAGAAAAGGAAAGAGTTGTATATGATATTAGTTGCACACTTGTGGGATATGAACTTAACTATATCCCTACCGAACGAGCATACCTTGCAGTTGTATTTGCTACCCATAATCTCCAACACTATATGCTAAACCATCATACGAAGCTCATAGCAAAGATAGACCCACTGAAATACGTCCTCAACAAAGCAACTCTAACAGGTCGACTAAAAAAATGGGTAATGATCCTGAGTGAGTTTGATATAGAATATGTTGATTGAAAGGAAATGAAAGGATGTGATAACTAATCAGCTTGCAGATGCTCCCACAATGGTAGATCATCCTTTGGTGTTTAATTTCCCCGATGAGTCAGTCTTCGCATTAGAGACTTCAACCACATTGAAACTATATTTTGATAGATCTTATACAAATCATGGTTCTAGCATTGGAATTCTCTTTGTCACACTTCGAGGAGACACTTGATACCTAACTCATTTAGGATAGCTTTCTCTTGCACCAACAACATAACTAAATATGAAGCATTGCTCATAGGACTTTGGATGGTTCTCATATAGAAAATCAAGAACCTTCAAGTCTATGGCAATTCATAGTTGGTTATCCAACAAGTAAATGGTGATTATGATGCGAAGGATGAAATGATTACCCCATACAAGAGAATGGTTGATAGTTTCAAGCAGTATTTTGATGTCATTATCTTGAATCAAGTTCCAAGGATTCAAAATAAAGTAGCCAACACAATGGCCACCAAAGGATCTCTCTTGGATATACCTAATAACGTACCTCAATATGAGTTCTTAGTGGAACAAATTTTGATCCCTGCTTTCGATATCCCTAAATCTAAGCTCGTGTATGAAAGTGTTGGTCCTAATTCTCCCTAATATAAAGATATTTATAACTACTTACATGAACAAATTATTCCCCTAGATTTATCATCCAATCAAAAAAAAACCTTTATCTATCAATCCTCTAGAAATGTCATTGTTGGTGATACCCTTTACCATCAAAGCTTAGATAAGACCCTCCTTAGATGTCTTGATTCCAATAAAGCGTAAATGGATTTACATGGAGTACACAAAGGTATATGTGGAGCTCACTCTAGTGGTCCTATCTTGGCTAAGAAGATCATGCAGACTATTAGATTTGGTTGTGAAACCACCCAAGATCAAAGTGACTAAAGGAAAGCAAGTAAGAAACCTAGAGATGAACTAACTCAGCACTCCCTTTATTGAATCAGTCTAATTGACTAGCCAAAGGAAAGGAGAGTGTTGTATATATAGCAAGAATTAAGGGAAAATAAAGCCAAGAGAGGTAATAACTCCCATTACCCACAATAGGTGGGAGTTTTACTTACTTGGTAAAAGTCAAATTACATGGTTATACCTAATTAGGAAAATATAAGAAATGGTTATGAGAGGTGGCTAATAAGTTTGAAAGAGGGTGTGACATTCAACTACCCAAATGTGGGTGTGAATGACACATGTGATTGAAGGATTATGCCATGTTTCCTCATCCTAACCATTCTAATATAACCTAAGCAAGCTTAATAATATGTGTAGGAAAAATAAATAAATAAAAACCTACACTAACACTCCTCCCTAAACGTAGCTTAGGTGGATGAAAAGATACAAAGATGGGTCCCGACTACTAGGTCATTTTAGGTACCCATGTACAAACCAATCTCTCACAACCAGAGAAAAGGAGAAAACCCAATGGGACAAAAATCCTCCCCAAAAGAGAGAAAAGAAAACACATTTCCCAACACAAGACGAATCCCATGCAAGGAAGAAGTCCCCTCCAAAATAGAAAATATAAGAAAGACTATGTAGCCTTCCCTTAAGAAGTCAACTATACCAATGGTTGCTACTCAAAACTGGATGTAGAAGATGGTCCACGATCATCAAACAATGTTCCTCCCCTTAGGAAGAAAGAAAAGCAAAGGTGTATGAAGAACATCTTCCCATTCCTAAAAGGAATATAAGGGAAGAAAGTACAAAATGTATGAAGTCTCTAAAAATTGCTCATTTGTCTCCATGTTGATGCCAAAAGCTGCCACCACCAAATCAGGTGTTCTAGGCTACACTAATGAAGATGACAATTCAAAACCTAGTAGAGATGTATTTAGGGAAAGATCCAAAGACTCAACTACCTCCTCTAAAGACAAAGGTGCCTCCAAATGTTGCTCAAAATTATCCACAATCATGTCAAACTGTGAGGAGTGATCATGTGGAGAATGGACAAGAGGATCTAAAGGTTCCTCCACAACAACTGAAGAAGAATCAACTTCATCAAAGAGAAGATGGATGTCATGAATAGTGTCTCCCAAGTCTGAAATATGAGACTCTATAAATAAACCTGCAATGTTTGTCAAGTAGTCATCTAAAGTAGCTATATCTGGAAGACAATGTATATCCTATTGCACTGAATCACAAGTAGCCAAGGATGTAGCAACACAAGTATCCTCAGAAGCAATAGTAGATGGAGGAGAAGGAATGCAAGGCTCAAGAACTAGATCACATATGACAATACCCAAGTTCAAGTAACCAAAATTCTCCTCAAAATAAAATATCACACTAGGAATGTGATCAACAACCAAAGGATTAGAATCATCATCAGGTGCAAAGTCTGAAAAGGTATACAACAAAGATGCATGATCAACCATCCCAGTAGCAATTATCTCTCTACTCTCCAAGTCTTTCATGATAACTGAATCAGGCATGAACTCCACAGTCTTCCCTGCTCCACCATGAGTGATTTGATAGATGGAAAGAAGATTATTTGTCAAGTGAGGGACACACAAAACATCATTGAAGGTGTCATCCCCAATATCAATAGAACCCTTCCCAATTACACTCATGTATGTATTGTTTCCCATCAGAATAGGTGGCATAACACAAGGCTCAAAAGAAGAGAACACAAACTATGAAGAAGCCATATGATGAGAAGCTCCAAAATCTAGGAGCCATCTCCCTAATTCATGACTTGTAGAAGCACAAAGAGCTTTACCTTTATTTTTCTTTGACTTAGAAGCAAACCTTGCATGGCCTTCATCCTTACTTGATCCTGACTGTTTGGCATGTGAAGAAGAAGTTGACTCAGACATTCTAGAAGGTAGATCAATGTTGTTCTTCTTAAGAAGATGTTTCAGTTCATCAATATCCTTCTTATAACAAGAATGTTCATGTCTAGTCCTCTTGAAATATTAACAAGTAGACTTCTCCTTCTTAGATGAATCTTCCCTTGAAGAGGATTTGTGTTGTGCTTGATCTATGTGTGGTTTTTTCTTTGATTTCTTTTGTTTCTTGTCAAATTGTCCAGACTCTTTTTGTCCCTTAGGCTGACTAGCCAACAAAGCTTGAGTCTGTAATGCCTTTATGAGACCCATAGAAAGAAGCTTTTGTTGTTCATGCATGAACATCTCAGAAAAGATGCAAATGAAGGCATAGTATATGCAGATCACATAGTCAGTCTGTGAGTATGAAAGCAAGAAACAAAAGATACAAATTTAGGACCAAGTTTATTCAGTGCATTATAGATTAACTAGATGTCCTTTTTATCAATACCACATGCTTTACATTGTGCTCTCAAATCATTGACCTTAGTAATAATTTCTTGGATGTTTTCAAAATTCTTTGGATCAAAGTTCATCAGTGTGGCCTAGAACTCCTAATTTGGTAGTGGCAACTTTCAACATCGACATGGAGAGAAATGAACAATTTTTGAAGACTTCATATATTTTTTACTTTCTTCCCTTATATTCCTTTTGGGAATGGGAAGATGTTCTTCATAAACATTTGGTTTTGTTTCTTCCTAAGGGAGGAACATTGTTCAAATATCGAGGACCATCTTCTGCATCCAGTTTTGAGCAGCAACCATTGGTACAGTTGAATTCTTGAGTGAAGGATACATAGTCTTTCTTATCCTTTCTATTTTGGAGGGGACTTCTTCCTTGCATGGGATTCTTTGTGTTGGGAAATCGTTTTCTTTTCTCTCTTTTGGGGAGTTTTTTCCTACTGGGTTTTCTCCTTTTCTCTGGTTATGAGAGATTGGTTTTTATATGGGTACCTAAAATGGCCTAGTAGCCGGGACCCATCTTTATGTCTTTTCACCAACCTAAGCTACACTTAAGGGGGGTGTTAATGTAGGTTTTTTAAAATTTTTTGCTTTTTCAATGAATTTTTTTCCTCAATTTTTTTGTTCAAATTTTTTTTTCAATATCTTTTTTGAAATAATAACTTTTTTGATGATGCAAAAAATAATAATTAAAAAATATTTTTGTATTGTACTTTGTGCAAGCGGGCCATATGACTCACCTACTAAAAAAAATTTTCCCCGAAAATGACTTTCACCAAAATTGACAATTTGTTAGTCGATCCTTAGGTTTTGACACCTTCTAAGCATGATGGGGAGGTCCATTTGGGCTAAAAATGCATCAATTTTACAACTACCTTCTGGAACCTCTTTAAAAACCTCTTTCTTCAACCCTTCATAGATCTCGCACTTGATGTATGATTTGGATGAAATATAAGCCAATTTTGACTTTTCTAGCTATTATGCACTCAATGGTGAGCTCAGAATGTCTCCAGGAAGCTCCAAAATACCTACAATGAAATTCAATAGAAAGGAACTCCCCAAAAACTGAGATCTCTATCAAGTGTTTCTGATTCTCTAGGTCATCATCAAATGCAAGAGAAGACCATACTTTGATTTCAAGATTGGACTGAAAAAACTACTAACCTACAACTCACAACCAGCTCTGATACCATGTTAGATTTGGTTGTGAAACCACCCAAGATCAAAGTGATTGAAGGAAAGCAAGTAAGAAACCTAGAGATGAACAAACTGACCACTCCCTTGACTGAATCAATCTAATTGACTAGCCAAAGGAGAGGAGAGTGTTGTATATATAGCAAAGATTAAGGGGAAATAAAGCCAAGAGAGGTAATAACTCCCATTACCCATAATAGGTGGGAGTTTTACCTACTTGGTAAAAGTCAAATTATATGGTTATACCTACTTAGGAAAATACAAGAAATGGTTATGAGGGGTGGCTAGAAAGTCCAAAAGAGGGTGTGACATTCAACTACCCAAATGTGGGTGTGAATGACACATGTGATTGAAGGATTATGCCACGTGTCCTCATCCTAACCATTCTAATATAACCTAAGCAAGCTTAATAATATGTGTAGGAAAAATAAATATATAAATAAAAACCTACACTAACACAGACTGGATACTATTGGCCTACTATGGAACATGATGTGTATCATTTTGTTAAGAAGTTGCAAAAATTTCAAATACATGGAGATCTTGTGCATGCACCTGCCCAAGAACTTCATCCAATTATGTCACTATGGTCTTTCTCTCAATGGGGACTCGACCTTGTGGTAAATATTCATCCTACATCTGCTAATGGCCATAAATTTATTCTCACTACAATTAAATACTTTATGAAATGGATCAAAGCCATCCCAATGACCTATATTACTGGCAAGTAGATATGCAAGTTCATCCTCAATTATATCATATGTTGGTATGGTGTTCCCCAATCTACCATTACAAACAATGATCATCCCTTCAAAAATTAGGATGACTATGAATTGTGCAAGAAGTATCCACCATCATTTTACCATTCCATATTACACCCAAGGTAATGGTCAAGTTGAGGTGTCCAACAAAACCATAATCAAAATCCTAAAGAAGATAGTCAATGATGTTAGTCATGACTGGCACATCCAACTTAATCCAACCTTGTGGGCTTATCAAAATAGCATTCACACTCCCACTGGAGCCACTCCATCTTCCCTCATCTTTGGTTTTAAAGTTATTCTTCCCATCGAGGTCGAGTTATCATCCCTAATATTATTTATGCAACAATTCATTGATGATGAAGATTATTGAGTATCTAGATTGCATGAGCTTGAGTTACTAGATGAGAGATGACAAAATGTATTTACCTATCTATAATCTTATCAGAATCATCTTTGTCATAGCTACAATAAGAGAGTTTGAGTTAGACATTTTGACATTGGTGACTTGGTCTTAAAGGAGAATCTAAAGAATCGATTTGATAGAGAGAAGCCTAGAAAATTTGAGCCTAATTGGTTGGGTCATTATATAATAACCACAACATATGGATCTAGTGCTTATCAAAATGCTACTGACAGTGAACTACTACCAAATTCTACCAATAATTTGCACCTTCACAAGTACTACAATTGATCTTCAGCGAATCTTGTAAAAATAAAAAGCGAAAGCAAAAAAATCGTCACCCTAATAAAATCCTAGAAAATAGGCATCTTGGTGACATCAAAAAATAGAAAAAATCAAAACAGTGAAGATAAATAATCTATCCATTAGTGAAAACCACTTTAGTGGCACTTTGGATAAGTACCATGGCGAAAACCTAGCAGACAGGCACCATGTGTAGTCAATCTTTGCTCCAATATCTACCATCATTCTATTTGATTTTCCTTTCATCCATAATAACCCAAGCATATGCTCTTTCATAATAAATCCCACTTTCTCATTTTTCCATAATAAAGGTTTTTTTTTTCCTTCTCATGGCCTGAGAATGGTTGACGTTTAGCGTTTCACGCTTTCCATAGCCACCCATAATAAGCTTTGTCCATCTAATTTCATCCATAATAATCTGGTCCTATACTTGACTGGGGGAAAATCCTTGAACTAGGTTTTCACATGGGATCTTAAACATTAGAAAATCCAAAAAAAATCAAATAATCCTCAAAAAATCCAAAAAAAATAAAAATATTCCAAAAATCCAAAAAAAATTGAAAAAACATCAACTTTTAAAAAAATAGTGTCAGTCCAAATAGTCAAACTACGTTACCTCTTCAACTTCATGTAGGCAAGTCCATCATCAACAAGCCTTTGAGGCTTAGGTCAATCCCTTAGGTTTTGTCATAATAAAAAAAAATCTATCATAATTCATCTTGCATAATAAATCATCCATTGTCAAGGTCAGTCAAACTATGTTGCCTCTATGACTTCACGTAAGGCCATCGTCAATGAGCCCTTGAGGCCTAGGTATGTCCCTTAGGTCTCATCCATCATTACCCATGTTCCATAATAATTTGTACCTTACTAAGGTTGACACTTTGGTCAAACACAAATAGGATATCCTACAGAGAATTAAGCTCAACAAATCTTGAAACATGTAAACTATCTAGCTAATCTTCACACTTAGCCAATCAATTTTCTAATCACAAGTATCCATCGACATCAATGATCCTATCATTTGTCTTATACAAGTTGTTACGCCCTTGAAACCAGACCAAGTGTCTTATACGAGGTGTCCCATTCCTGAAACCAAACACCATCCATTAGCCAATCCTCTATCTTACACAAGATGTTGCATTGTCAAAACCAGACTCGACATCTTATACAACATGCTTTCAATTCCTAAAACTAGATGTGATCTAATCCTTTGTCTTATACAAGTGGTTGTATTGTTGAAACCAGACTCAACATCTTATACGACATGCTTCATTTCTTGAAACCAGACATTATTCACAATCCTATCAACAAACACTCATTGATTAGCAAGAAGATTTAAATGGTTGTTGACTCTATTGGCCTAGTTGGTCTTATCTTTTTATTGATTTATCTTTGTTCATGTTACTATGTGCTTCTAGGAAGTCCACAGGTGATGAGAGGAGTGATGATGGATCATGGCCCTTTTCTCTTTGATTTATGTTTGTGTTTTGTCTTAGACTTATGATTGGGGCAACTCGGTTCCTTGTGTGTGATTGGGGTTCCATTTGGAATAATAAAATATCCTATGCAAGTTAAAGGTCATCTAACACTTTCTTGCATCTGTACCATGCTTTGTAGTTACTTCCTCACATATTCTGACAAGGTTCTATGGTCACTAGTTTGCATTAGGTCACTCCTTATCTATAATGTGTCTGTTTTGCAAGGGGTAACCTTTCACACCTTGGTGTTCGTTATCCATTGCCATAATAAAAATGATCTATGATGATAATTGTGCAATAAAATTAAAGCTCAATATCTATGAAGTAAGATCTCATCCCATTTCATTCATTTAACTTTTCTTTACTTCTTGCTAACACCTTATTCACGCTAACATTTCTTCGATCCATCATTCTCTACAATCATCTTGGTGGGATGCTATGATACAAAAAATATATGTATATATAATAAATGTATTAGGGACATCATCCTACATATGCAATCATGTTAGAATATCATAGGTGTCACCATATACATGTTAATTCATCTATATTACATAAGAAAATACAAAAACAGAGATAGAATCTCATCATATAGAATCATAATCCACATAAGCATCACATAAACATGTAATGAACACATAATATCATCTTGCATATCGATCACATAGGCATACAAATCTCATTATAGATCATGTACATCCATCCATAGATCATAACATATATAAGCATAAAACATACATCATAAATCCATAATGCACAACATATAGGAAACATCATATAACCATATAATGCATATCATAACATCACATCATATAATTCCATCACATAGGAACATTGCATATAGATCATACACATCATATAGTTATCACCAAAAATCATGCATCTCATATATATCAAAAAAATGTGTCATAGTTCAAATATCATATGACTGTCAAAAATGTTGCTTCATAATTGGCCACATCAACTTTCTCTTTCAAATGCAAATATTAAGCCCTAGATCAACCTATAAGCCTAGTTTTTCACCACCATCGCATTTGTGCCTATCAAATTGACTTGTCGATAATTTTTCCAATTTTTTGGAACTTTTCAAAAAATTGTCAAATTTCTCGAGGGGGCTCCATGCTATCTTGCCTTACCCAAGGCACACTAGGGCAGGTCCTGAGCCAAATTTTCCTAATTATTCTTTGACACAATGTTCAAATTCACATTGTATCAAAGAGGGGCAAAATGTAGACATTAGAAAATGTCCCAAGCGTGCAAGTAACATTTTCACAATAATTCGAGTCTTTCCTACATAGTTAAATAATTTTTAATTATTTAATTATTTCCTAATCTCATATTATTCTATTAATTCTAATTTCTTTATTATTTCTTTATTCTTAAATTGATTAGTTAAATTGATTTATTTAATTACGTCTAATTTCCTTACTTTCCTCTATAATTAAACAAAGTGTTATTTATTTAATTATTCATTTTCATTTTCCCTCCTTTCTTCTATGATTAAATCATTATTTTTAATTATTCATTATCTTTTTTCTTCTATACTTAAATTAATTCTTGTTTATTTAATTATTTATCAATTCCTCTTCTCTATAATTAAATAATTGTTTCTAATTATTTAATTATTTATCATTTCCTTCCATTTCCCATTAAATAATTGTTTTCAATTATTTAATTATTTCATTGTCCTCTCTTCTTCTATAGTCAAATAATTATTTTTAATTATTTAATTATTCATCCACCTTCTCTTAAATTAAATAAGTATTGCAATTATTTAATTTATTTATGCAACCTATTCATATCCAAACCCTTAATCTCATTTAATTCCTTGGATTTTGGTACATTCTTCCCATCATTAAATATTTTCTTCTCAATTAATATCATCCATTGATCTTCATACATCATCATTTGATCCTCACAATCCATTTGAATTGTGATTTCTACAAAAGCAAGACATCATCTCCATTTCAAAGTTAACCACAATCTTCAAAATTTTGCTATCATTCAATCATTCATCTTAAGGAACCACATTCTTCAATATTTTTCTATCATCCATCTTGAAATCTTGTTATCATACATCAACATTGAGCTTATCATATATCTTGCACACTACATACCTAAGAGAAAATAAGCAAAATTAAGAAGAGCAATGGAGGAGAATAAACTTTGGTATAGGAATTGAGGTATTATTGGGTTATTATGTGGTTTCTATCATCATTTTATGCTTCATTGTTATATTATGGTCTCTATGACTTGAACTTAGGTAGTTTTGTGTCCCAAACTTGTAATTACATAAGGTGTTGTTGATACATAATGTACTGTTGATACGTTAGTGCGAGGTGCACAATGAGGGGTCTAGAGGCCGCGTGCCTCAACAAGGAAATTTTATTTATATTGTACTATTGTGAATTTGGACTATTCATGATTAGGTCTCATATTTGATAGTCGATATTTTATTGGCTAAAATTTCCCTACTTGAGGCAACCCTATTTTATGAGGGTATTGTAATACGTCTATGTATTGTGATCTATTTTGAAAGCTTGATAGTGGTCATGTTGCATCTGGATATCTAGTTTGTGATACTCATGTGAAAAGATTACTCTGCAACTATGTTGTTGTCTTTGTGATTTCTAAATAATATATTGGGTGGCTTTTGGAGTGTGGGGTTTTTCTCTCGCAAGGGTTTTCACCACATAAATCATTGTGTTGTGGTATGCATGATATTTATATTTATATATGTTTAATCTTGTTTAACTGTAAAATATCTATAAAGTTTTGCATTATCCTCCTCTCAAGATTAGTGTAGGATGATGTTCTACTACCTTATCTTCCTTACAAGGGGTATCAAAGCTTGATCACCTTTGATTTTAGTTGTGGGTTAGGTCTTTTGAACTTATCCAAATTTGAGTCGGTGCTTGTACAAAACATACTTTGTGATATTGTTGTAGGAATTTTTAGATGGCAAGTTCATTAGGGAGAATAGAGGTGGATAAATTTTTTGGAAATAATTTTGAGATGTGGAAGTTGAAGATGGAGGATTTGTTGATAGATCGAGATTTGTGGGATGTTTTCGATGAGAATGTTTCAAGGCTTGCAAGTCCTAATTTGGCTACTCAATATGATGTTATGGACTGTCAATCCAAGGGTCTAATTAGATTGTTCTTGGTAGACTATGTTCTAATCAATGTCCATGAGACCTTTGCATGATATGTATCAAGCCAAATATTTAGTGAACGAGATTTTCTTGAGGGAAAAATTGTATTCCTTGAGAATGGAAGAGGGTGGACGAATCATAGACCAGTTGGAAGCATTCAATATGTTAGTGGCTCAATTAGCATCAGTTGGTGTCAAAATGGATG
Source organism: Sequoia sempervirens (assembly GCA_007258455.2). NCBI lineage: Eukaryota > Viridiplantae > Streptophyta > Pinopsida > Cupressales > Cupressaceae > Sequoia > Sequoia sempervirens. Next base: position 12,417 of record VDFB02263268.1, read on the forward strand.
AGGGGGAGAAATTTCATATCTTGCTTTGTTCTTTGTCTAATTTGTAGGATTCTCTTGTTATTTCTATTGGGAGCACTTCTATTATATTGAAGATTGAAGATATGGCGGGTTCCTTTCTTTTTTAAGAGATGAGGAGGAAGGTATCCATCAATGCAAAGGAGGCCCTAAATGTTCATGGAATACCTAAGGAAAAAGGAAAGAAGAATGAGAAGTGTGATAAATCCAAGTCCAAGGGGAGATCCAAATCTCCTGGAAAGTCTAAAGTTACTTGCTAGAACTACGGTAAGCCTGGACATACTCATAAGGATTGTAAAGAAGAAAAGAAGAAGAAAAAGAAGAAATTTGATTATGATTTTGAGTCCAAGAAGGAAGATGGTGATGCATTCTTTACAACTTTGGCAACTCGTGTAAGTAATGATGCATGGTTAATTAACTCAGGTGCATCTTTCCATATGACCTTTAATAGAGATTGGTTTTCTAAATATGAATAATTTGATGGATGGTGTACTTGGATGATTATTCTCATTTGATTATTGTTGGTCATGGTAAAGTTAGAATCAGGTTTCCCAATGATAGAATAAAAAGGATTAATGGTGTGTTGCACATCCATAGATTCGCACAAAATTTGTTATTTATGAGTAAACTAATAGATGCAGGTGTGCAAATAGTATTTTCTAATGTAGGATGCAAGATGATTAGAGGTGTTATGGTGATTGGTAGAGTTTTCAAATATGACACGTTTTATAAGCTTGATGCATGCATTGTTGAGAGCAATAGTACTTCTATAAAAGCAAGTATATCGAAGAGGTGAGGGTTTCACTTTCAATAGATGGTCATGGATTTTGGGTACCCAAGGGTGCTCTTTCTTCTAAATCAAATTTATCTGCAAAGAAAACTATGTTATGATACCAACGACTTGGCTATATTGGAGAAAAGGGTCTAAGGAATTTTTGTGAGCATTACATTTATGGAAAAAAAATTGCATTTATCTTTACTCCAGTTCTCATAAATCTTGTGGTATATTGGATCTTATTCATTCTAATGTGTTTGGTCTTGAAGATGTTCCTTCAATTGGTCAATCCACATATTATGTTTTATTTATTGATGATTATGGTAGAAGGACATGGGTGTATTTTTTAAAGAGTAAATCTAAAGTTTTCAGTCGATTTAAAGAATTTAAAGCAATGGTTGAGTTGCAGATTGGAAAGAAAATAAAATGTTTGAGGACTGATAATGGCGGTGAATTTTTCTTTAATGTGTAATGAAATAATTTGCACAATAGAAGAATATGATATGAAATATTCTTCAAATGCTTGATAATAACTAAGAATAATAAGCCACTTCAAGGGGGAAACCTCTAAATATCTCCAATGAGAACACAATTCATAAAATGATCATGAAATAAGACTCACAACCTCCTATATATACCTATTTATGCCTAGTATATCACCTAGGCCGACTTAGATAACCCTATACAAGCCCTAGGCTGACCTAATAAACTAAATAACAATATAATAATGATAATATGACTTAATTAGGAGTTAAGATAGTCACAAGTTGACTATTAATAATCTGATGTACTCTAATATTAAGGGTATAACATGCCCCCCCTCTTCAAAGAAGCATTGTCCTCAATGCTGGGAAACTTTGGATGCTTTTTAATGAACTCTTCATCCTCCCATGTAGCATCTTCAATTGGTAAATTCTTCCATTGGATGAGATAATGAGTGATTGTTCTAGTCCTTAGTTTCCTTGTGTGCATGTGAAGAATAAACTCTAGTTCCAATATGATTCTACCTTCTTCATCAAGCTTTGGTAATATTATTTGAGTACAAATATTATTCCCAATCACCTTTTTCCAATAAGAAACATGAAAAATTGGATGTATCTTTGTTGTTAATGGCAATTCAAGCTTGTAGGAAACACTACCTATCTTATACATGATTTGATATGGGCCATAAAATTTTGGAGATAACTTTTTATTCTTTGATTGTTGCTTCAGTGACATTTGCTTGTAAGGTTGCAATCTCAAGAAAATCCAATCCCCAACTTCAAAACTTCTTTCACTATGATGTTGGTATGCCTATTACCTCATTTGATTTTATGCTATGGATAGATTCTCTTTAAGTCCTAAAATTACTTCTTGTTGATAATCCATTTGGTCTTCCACAATGTGAATTCTTGGTGACACCTTCAATGATGATGTGATGAAAGGAGGATTATCTACATACAATGCCATAAATGGAGACATTTTTATGAACTATGGAAGGAAGTGTTATACCACCATTCTACTAGTGGTAGCCAATCTACCCACTAAGACTTATAACAGCATAGATATCCTTCCAAACACTTATAACAACCTCTGTTTTCCCATCAGATTGTAGATGGTATGAAAAATTGTGAGTACCAAAACATTTGAATAAATTTTTCCAAAAGTTACTAGTAAAGATAGGATCACGATCACTAACAATAACCTTAGGTATACCATGTAGCTTTTGGATATTCTCCAAAAATGAATTTTCCACTATACTTGTTGTAAAAGGATGTGATAATGCAATAAAATGTGCATATTTAGTGAGGCGATCCATTACTACCATGATGGAATTCTTACCATTAGATCTTGGAAGCCCTGTGATGAAGTTCATGGAAACCTCTTCCCAATGCTGGCTAGGAATAACTAAGGGTTGCAAGAGACCAAGTATCTTAATTATCTCCCCTTTATTTCTTTGACAAACCCTATATTCAGCCACAAATTTTTTAGCATCCCCTTTTGGCCCTTCCCAAAATAATTATTTCTTGACCCAATGATATGAATTCAAAAATCTTGAATGTCCACCCACTGGAGACTCATGTAGCTCTGTGAGAATATTTTGTTTGAGAGAGGAATTCTTTCAAAAAAACAAGTGCTCTTTATACCACAAATTATCTCCTTTCCAACAAAACTTATCTAAACTATTAGGATCACTCTGTAATTGTTGAATGATATTACTAGTAGCTACATCATTTTTTCACTCTTCTTTGGCTTTGACTACCCAATCTTCTAGTAATATTGAAAGGGAACACAATAAAGTTTCATCCTTCTCATCCTTCCTAGATAGTGTATTTGCTACAACTTTTTCCTTCCCTTTCTATATGTACAATCTCAAAATCATATCCCAACATCTTAGTAACCACTCACCATACCACCATCTACAATCAAGACCTAAAATTCTAGAGCTGGATATATAAAAAAATTTAGACAATTAGCCAAATTTTTGTTGATGAAATTATGAGTACTACCCGAGTCGAACAACATGGTTACTTTCTACTTCTTTAAGAACCCCGCTACCTTGAGAGTTTGTGGGGCACTAAAACTAGAGAGTGCATGACAAGAAATTATTGGTTGGGAATCATGTGATTCATCATCTAACTCCCTATCACCCTCTAATATTGGTTCCTCCTCTTCTTCCTCACTCAGTCCTTCAAAATAAAATAATTTTTTTTCACTACATCTATGCCCTCGACTATATTTGTTGTCGCAATTGAAACATAACCCTTTTGCTCTCTTCTCCTTAATTTGTTGTGGAGTCAATCGAGTAGGTTGTGGTAGTGAATTTGTAGTATATCTCCTTTCACTGAAATTTACATTCCCTTGTCTCCTACTAGCCATAAACTTCTCCTCCACTTATCTTATCATTACAAATACTTGCAATAAGGATTGTGGTTGGAACAATTATACTTCATATTTCATGTGATCCTTTAAACTACCCAAAAATAGTTCCATCATATTTTCTTCTACCACATTCTCAACTCTTAGAGAAAGGGTATGCAATTGTTTAATATAATCCTTGACCATGCTTATTTGCTTTAATTTAGTGAGTTGGCAGAAGTATCTATCCATAAAGTTATCTCCATAATGGGTAGCGAGTTCCTCTTGAAAAATTGACCATGTGATCACACAACCCTTTTTTCTCTTCTCATCACATAACCAACGATACCAAATAAACTGATCTAGTTCTAGGTATAATGATGCCATATCCACCTTTTTTTGATAGGAACATGATGAATATCAAAGAACTGCTCCATTTGGCATAGCCAATTGGTTGGATCCATGCCATCAAACTTTCTCATATCCAACTTGGGTATGAATTGCCTTAGAATATGATTATTAAAGGAAGGATCCTTCTTGAAATCAAATTCAAGTCCAAGGAATTCATGTCCAACAAAAGCAATATCTTCCCCCTTTATGAGGTGAATATTCACCCTTACACCTCATACCCTGAATAAGTGACTTCAATTCACTCATTTCTTTCGTAATCTTCTTCTCTAATGATGAAATATCACCCTTGACTTTGTTTATTTCATCCTTAGGATAAAATCTCATTTTCTAACCCATCATTCTCTGAAGATTTCCTTGGTGTGGCAGCATTCATTTTGCCTCTTTTTGTAGGTTTCATCATGATGGTAGAAAATAATTTTGTAATAAATCACACAAATAAATTAAAAATAATCTGAAAATTTTATTGTGACTTACCAAATCCTAGGTCACACTCCAATAGAAAAATCTCCCCAAAATTAGGTGATTTGTAGCCTTGAGAGTGAATTATTTGAAAACCCTAATTTACTCATAAATCACTTATTTCTAAGCACTTATTTGAAAAACCTAATTGTAAGCACTTATTTCTACTTCATTTTTTTTGCAATTTTATTTGTAGTCTCCTCTAATATATCTTCAAAAACCCACTAAAAATAAATAACCAATTCTTCAAGATTTAGGATATATGTACCTTCTAAATAATTTGGGCATAAACCCTAATTCTGTAATAATTCACTCAATTCTACTACAATTCTTATGAAATTTGGATTGTAGCTTCTTTGATATGTCTTAAAAACCCCTTTAAAAATCATACAATTTTTTTCCAAAATCTGAGAGATATGGACTTCACAAAATGACCTCCAAAATTGAAAAAAATGTGTCGTAACAATGCTAAGATCATGCTCTGATACCACTTGTAATGAAATAAATTTCACAATAGAAGAATATGATATGAAATATTCTTCAAATTATTGATAATAATTAATAATAACAAGCTACTTTGAGGGATTAATATTAAATGATTGAGGGATGATGTCTCAGAAACAAGAAGGGTCGAGCTAGGGCGGTGAGCCCTAGCAACTTCCGGTTTTTTGTGTGAGCGTGGGGGATCTGTTTTCTTTAGGGCTCGGATTCTCTGTTATCTTTTTCTGTGTTCTAGTTCCTCTTTGGTGTGCGAAGGTGGGGTTTGGACTGCGCTGACGGCCTTTGCTCCATCCCTTGTCTGTGTGTTCGGCGGCTGGGAGAGAATCTGAGTTCGCCGGTCAGGGGAGAGGCTCATTGCTTGGAAGGCCCGTTGTGGGTTTGGGGTATTTGGGCGTACGGGTGCTGTTGGAGCGTGGCTGTTCTTCCGTAGCTGCGGTGTATTCTTTTAGCGGCTGGGTATTTCCTTTGTGAAGGTTCCCTTCGGTGTTTGGCGCGTGCCCTTGCAATCACCCCTACTGGTGGTGTTTTGTGGGGACGAACCCTGGCGCGAGGCCTTTTCTCTTGTGGTCTTGAGGGTTTATCTACCTGATTTGTTTTTTTCTTCTCCTCTTCTATGGCACAAGGGGAATCGTCAGGGACTGGTCCCAAACTTGATTTCCGTTCAGCGGTTGGCTCGAAGCCCTTACTTCAAGGGTCTAGAATTTTTGATAATAATTTATTTGCTCTAAACATGGAGAAAAACGAGATGGGTTCTTCTGGGGGTTTTCGATTGCCAAAGATTAATGGGTGTCTGGAGAGGTGCAAAGAGAGGCCGAATGTTGTCATTCCGATGGAGATGCTCTCAGACGATATTGAGTATTACTCTCGACATTCCCTTTACTGTAAGTTTTTGGGGTTGAAAATCTCGTTGCAATTTTTGGAGGCTTGGGCTCGGCGAACTTGGCTGCCGGAAGGTGAGATGGAGATTAGGCTCCTCGCAAACAATTATTTTATGGTGACCTTCGACTGCATGGCAGACAGGATTAAGGTTTTTGAAGGAGGCCCTTATTTTTACAACCAAGTGGGTTTGTTTATCAAGCCGTGGCATGCAGGCTTTGATCCGGCAGAGGAGATTCCTAGTAGGGTTCCTGTTTGGGTTAGATTGCCAAGGCTTCCGGTCGAATGCTGGCGAGATGATGTCTTGCATCTGCTAGCCTCAAGGCTTGGTAAGCCTGTGGGATCTTCGCAGCAGACACAGTTCAAAAAGGTAATGACTTTTGCTCGGTTTTGTGTGGAAATTGATTTAAGCAAACCCCTGCCAGACTCCTTGGAGGTATGTGCAGGATCTTATACTTGGATTCAACAGCTTGACTATGAGACTTTACCATTTAGATGTCGTCTGTGTCATGAGTACGGCCACTTATTGCGCAGATGCCCAAGGGCCAAGCCTTTGGAGCCCAATTCTTCACAGCCTCCCAGCAATCAGCCTAGAGTGGACAAGGGCAAGGGCCCTATTCAGAATTGTGGGACTGGGGAGGAAGGCTTTATTCCTGTCAGATCTCGGAATAGGAATAAGGGGCATAAAATAAGTACGAAAGAGAGACAGGATGAGGATACTTTTAATAGATTTGAGGTCTTGGAGGATCTTAACCAACAAGAAGTGAACCCTAGTTTGGTGGACTTGGATCAAGGAATTTTGGGTACTGAACATCAGGGGCAAATGATTGAGCTGGTTCAGGAAAACCATCAAGTGGTGGGCTTGGCTTTACAAGAGGCTGAGATTGTTGGAGGAGGCTCTGGTCAGGAGGGGATTGGGCTCATGGTCTCTCCTGATCCCCTAGTGGATGGGTCCATACACGTTGAATCCGATCTAAAGATGGAGGCTCAGAAAGATTCAGGTAGCGTTGTGGTGAAGGATAGTGAGGTTTTGTCTCATTCTATGCGGCGGGCTGGCTCAGAGGCTGGAAAAAATAGTAAGCCATCTCTACATTTGGGTATATTGCAGAAAGATCTTAAGAAAGGAGGGGCAGAGAAAGTAGCTAAATTGGGTAGGAAAAAGGACTTGGAGAAGATTAAATTGATAGGGGAAAATCTGGTGGATTCAGGGTCAGTCAAGACTTTGGATTCGCATTTCTCAAGTCCTTTGAAATGATTGTTTTATCATGGAATGTTAGGGGCTTAAACAGCGGCCCTCAACAAAAAGCTGTTCAGCAATTGATTAGATGTCAGTCTCCTGATATGCTCTTTTTGCAAGAAACCAAGCTTTCTGTGGAATGTATGATGAGTATTATGCCCAAGCTTTGGATGAACGGTGAGTGCCAGTGTATTGGTGCTCAGGGTTCTTCTGGAGGGGTGGCCTGCTTATGGAACCCTTGGAAGATCTGCCCCCAGTGGTGGATGTCCTTCAAATCCTCTATCTCTTTGGTGGCCTCTTGCTATGAGTCTGGTGAATTGGTTCTGTTCTCCAACATCTATGCTCCGGTGGATATGCAGGGCAAACAAATTTTGTGGTCGAATATTCGCTATGTCCGAAGCATGGAACCCTTTCTTCCGTGGATCATTGGGGGTGACTTCAATGCTATAACAGAGTCTACTGAGAAACGGGGTGGTACCATGCGGTTGGAGGCTTCTTCCTTCCTATTCCAAGACAATATTTCTCTTTTAAATCTGGTGGATATCAAGCCTGGTAATGGCCATTTTACCTGGAACAATCGGAGGCCTGGTGAAAACTGCATTGCTGAGCGGTTGGATCGGTTTCTGGTTTCTTGTTTCTGGGTTGGGGATAGGTGGCTTTCTTCCTCAGAGATTCTTGACTGGAGGGGCTCAGACCATTGGCCTATAAAGATTACTATCCTCTCAGCTAGGCGGCCCTTCAAGCCTTCCTTTAAATTCCAACTTATGTGGCTTCGGGATCCGGATCTCCATGACTTCATTGCTCGGTGGTGGCAGGAGGGCAGACCTTCCTTTGGTACTGCAATGTATGTCTTCACTAAGCTTCTTCAATTTGTTAAGTATAAGATTAAACATTGGAATAGGAATAGCTTTGGCAATATTTTTAAAGCCAAGTCCGATGCTCAAGCTAAGCTAGATGGTATAACGAGGGTTATTAGGGAGAATGGGGTGTCTAAGAGCCTATTACAGGAGGAATCTAGGGCCTTGAAAGCTTTGGAAGAATGGGAGCTGCGAGAGGAGATCTTTTGGAAGCAAAAATCCCGGATTGATTGGATTAAGGACGGGGATAAAAATTCTGCCTTTTTCTTTCATTCTGTTAGGGCGCGAAGGCATGGAAACGCTATTCCTGTTTTGGTCACGGATAGAGGTGAGACTCTGACCTCTCATCAACGTATTTCCGAGGAAGCTGTTCACTATTTCTCTTCCCTTTTCAGAGAGGATCTGCAGGGGACTTCGGTGGAGGAGGCGCAGGTCCTCTCTTGTATTCCTCAGTTGGTGACACAAGAGATGAAGGAGGATCTTATGGGGGAGATTACTTTAGAAGAATTGGAAAGGACAGTATTTCAAATGAAGAAAGGAAAATCCCCTGGCCCTGATGGCTTCCCGATTGAGTTTTTCCAGGAGTTCTGGGAGATCATCAAAATTGATTTATTAGCGGTGGTCAAGGAGTCGCAGAGGAATAAGCAAATGTTAAAGGCCTTGAATGCCACTTTTTTGGCTCTTATTCCAAAGTGTGAGGGGGCTGACAGGTTGAGCCGCTTCCGCCCTATCGCCCTTTGCAATGTGGTGTATAAGATTATTACAAAGCTAATTGCTAATAGGTTGAAAAAGTGGCTTCAGTTCCTAATTTATGAGGAGAAAAGTGGTTTTGTGGAGGGCAGACAAATTCTTGATGGGGTTGTTATAGCTACTGAGACCATCCACTCGATGGCTATTTCTAGAGAAAAGGCTATGTTCATCAAACTTGATTTGGCGAAGGCATACGACAGAGTCCGATGGTCCTTTCTTCAAAAGATCTTGGCTGGATTCGGATTCGAAGATGATTGGATTCAATGGGTTATGAGTTGTGTCACTTCTGTCTCTTTCTCGGTTTTAACTAATGGGGAGCATTCTGAGTTGTTTCAGGCTTCTCGCGGGATAAGGCAAGGTGATCCTCTCTCCCCGTATTTGTTTATTCTTCTTGTGGAAGGGTTGGGACGCCTTTTGAGACGTCAGGTGGACTTGGGCTTTATTCAGGGATGGAGGTGGGGGGGTGATTTACCCCCTCAATCACATTTACAGTTTGTGGATGATACTGCCTTGATGGGGACTGCCACTATTCGGGAGGCAACAAACTTTCGCAGGGTGTTGGATATGTACCTTGAGGCTTCGGGTCAATCAATTAATGACAACAAATCTTCCATCTATTTCTTCAATACTCCGGGTCCTATCCAGAGGAGAATAGCTCAAGTTCTTCGTTTCCAGGTTGGGACCCTCCCTCTATCTTACCTGGGATTTCCTATTGCGGTGGGTAGATTATCAAGGGAGTCATGGCAGCCTATCTTGGATAAATTTCGGTTGAAGGTTACTCACTGGACCACCAGATGGTTGTCCTTTGCTGGGAGAGTCCAATTGCTGAAGTCGGTGATCCAGGCCCTTCCTATTTATCGGTGTATGTTGCAGGTGGCCCCCAAAGGTTTTGTGGCAGAATTGGATTCACTGGCTAGACAATTTTTATGGGCTGGTAACCTGCTGTCTTCCAAGTGGAGTTTGGTGCGATGGGACATGGTGTGCTGCCCTAAGGAGATGGGAGGCTTGGGGTTGAGGCAACCCGCTTTGGAAGGGCTAGCTTTGGCAGCTAAACTGTATTGGAGGTGGTGCACGGAGAAGGATAGGGTTTGGGCTAGGATTCTTTCCTTTAAGTATATTCAGGGCACTCCTGGGGAAGATATCCCGCGTTATCCCTTGGTTGGAAAGGGATCAGTGGTTTGGACTACCCTTAAGAAGGGAGCTGCGCTCATTAAGGATGGTTTATTTTGGATCTGTCGGCGTGGGACTGAGGTTCATTTTTGGCACGACTCTTGGGATGGCCATCCTCCCATCCTCTCTCAGTTCCCTAATTTGGTAGCCTTGAGCAGGAGTCTCAGTGTTGCTGGCTGGACGAGGGTGAGTGATTTTAAGGTGCTTTCTTTACAGGGCCAGCTTATGAGAGCTAGATGGAAGACTCCAGAGGAGTGGCCAACGATTGGTATGGCTGAGGAGTGTAGGGACCTGTATATGATTCTTTCAAGTAGACAGTGTTCCCCCCTCAGTGATAAGGATATTCTTGCTTGGACACCTAATCCGAAAGGTTACTACACGGTGGAGTCGGGTTATCGGAGGTTGCTTTCTCAAAGGGTGGAGGGGGCGGAAGTCCCTTGGTGGAAAAAGGTGTGGAATAAGTTTTCTTGGCCAAAATGCAATTGCTTTGCCTGGATTTTGACTTGGAACAGGTGTTTGACTTGGGACAATATTCAAAAGCGTGGGTTTCAGGGCCCGTCGAAGTGTGTGTTGTGTGGGAATGGGGTTGAGGACTCTTCTCATCTGTTCTTCCGGTGTCCTTTCACTCTGCAGATTTGGCATTCTTGGTGGGGTGTCTGGAATAGCCCCTGTATTCATGCTTCTTCATTAATGGAGTTTTGGACTAGCCTTGGCAGACCTCCCTCGGTGGCCTCCTTTTTGCAGGATGCGTGGCAGGCTGGTCCTATCTTTCTGTTGTGGCAGATTTGGCTCGAACGGAATAGGAGAATTTTCAAAGGGGAATTGTTACAGGTTCAACAGGTGTGGTCTAGAGTTCTGGGGATGGTTCAGGAGACAATTCAAGCTAAGGGTGTTGGGGAGATGCCGCTTGTGAAGAAAGATGCAGAGTTGTTGGCTCGGCTGGGGATTCAGGGGTTTACCCCTATGGTTCCGGGGGGCCAGAATGGTAGGAGAGTGGGGCAACGTGTTCAGCGACAAGGACGTTGGCAGCGTCCCCCTGTGGGAACCTTGAAGGTTAATACAGATGGGTCTTCCAAAGGAAATCCTGGTCCTGCTGGAGTCGGTGGGGTTGGCAGGGATTCTTCTGGCTCGGTGGTTTTTCTTTTTTCCATACATAAGGGAACTCAAACTATCAACCTCATGGAAGGTTGGGCGATTCTTCATGCCCTGGAGAGGGCCTTTGAGTTGGGGTGGCGTAGGGTTATTTGTGAATCTGATTCTCAGGTTCTGGTTAATTTACTCAATAAAGGAAGGATGTCGGATGTGAACTGGCAGCTGGCGGTGTTGGTGCAACAAATTTTGCAGATTGGTAATCTTATGGAGAAGGTGTCTTTTGTCCATATACCCCGTGAATGGAATAGGGCGGCTGATTGTCTGGCCAAGTGGGCTTCAGAGCATCTAGAGGATTGGAAGATTGAGGATTGGGCTCAGCTACCTCAGGAGCTTGGTCCGGACTTGGAGAGGGTTCTCGCGGAGGACAACAAGGGCATTGAATGATTTGTTTCTGGGTCTCTCTGTGTTTTTATTCTTTTCTGGCCTCGGCCTTTGACTTATTTGTAATGCTGGTTTCCATTATTCAATAAATTTTTACCCCTTTTATCAAAAAAAAATATTAAATGATTGAAAAAAATGGCGAGCAACGGCGCCGAAGGAGAGCGAAAATTAGCAGGGAACCATAAGAGCAGGAGGTGAAGCAAGATAGTGGAGGAAGAAGACTATCGGTGGGAGAGACCTTCAGAGGAGAAAGTGTAGAATCTGTTAGGATACAACCCGCAATGGGTTTTAGTGAACAGAAAATGGGAGGATCATTGTCATCCCTGGTACAAAAAGGCTGAAGGATGAAACACGCCGAGGAGAGGATGAAAACCTAGAAATTCTCAAGGCAGGGAGGCATACAGAAACTCCCCGCCATGGATAAACCTGAATAATGGAGTCAGGTGGGAAGGATCAAGGAAAATGGGAGGGCATGGTAACCCTAAATAGAGTAGGGCTCGGAAGAGAAACACAACCACCTCAAAAAGGAATGGAGGGTTTTGGGAAAATTGGAACCCTAGGGCGGATTTTGATGGCAGTTGGAGAAAGGGGAGACCAGAACAAGCAACAAAAACTTTAAACCAAGGAAAACACCATCTGCAACCACCATGGGAGTCTTGCGGGGAAAGGGCAGGAAGACCTCCTTTAGGAGAAGAAAAGGAATTTCACAAACTTCACTCAAGCACAACCATCGTAATACCCCCAGTTTTGATAGAGGGAAGAAGAGAAAAACTGGTGAAATGTGCAATTTTTGGGAAATGGTGGGGAGGAAATTATTCCAAGGAAAAGATGGCACTTTGGTGGAAGGAGGCTTGGAATGGTGAAGCTGAGATAAAATTCATACAGGAAGGATTCTTTATCCTTGAATGTGCTTCAGAATGAAGCAAGCAAGCAATCTTGGAGAAGAAAGGCTTGATGTTTGAAGGCATGGGATTTCATCTGATGCAATGGAAATGAAACTTTAGACCATAAGAATACATCCCAGATAAAATACTTGTTTGGATCAGCCTTCCGAATCTACCGTCGGAACTTTGGTGCGAACCGGCTCTACTTTGCATAGGTGATGCCCTGGGGAAAACAGTCAAAGTGGATGAGGCAGTGCTCTGCTCTGGCAATAATGGTATGATGAACATCTATGTGGAGCTAGCCCCATGGAACTCCATAGAGGAGACCCTTGAACTGATTCATGGAGGAGGAAGGTTTTATCAGAAAGTGTTTTGGAAGTTTTCAGAGGAACAAAACCAGATTAGGAAAGCTTGGGTAAATAAGTCCTTTTGGGAAAATATAAACACTGACCCCAAAGGCAAACGAATTATGGAGAAAGGTGAGGGCACCTCGAAAGCACCAGCAGAAGATCAAAAGAAAGAGGGAAAGCCAGAAAGGTTGGACAAAGACACAAATGAGGATCCTCCCCAAGCATATGTAGAAGTTAAATGTGGGTTGGAAGCTAATGAGGATTGGAGAATGATAGCGGCGGTAGAAGAACAATCCCAGCTAAGAGATTGGGACACCATCATGGAGGTAGGTAATGACCTGCGTTCAATGGAGAAAGAATTAGGGAATTCTCAGGAACACCTTTCCCAAATTGAAATTCAGGAAGGAGATGAGCTAGGCTGGGGAGAAAACAACCTACAACTAGTCCTGTTTATGGACATAAAATGGACAATGGCTAAGCCATTAGAGGAGGCAGAGCAGGCGAACCCAGAAAGTGAGTTGGAGGAGACAAAGGTGAAACCCAGGTTGGCAGAGGAACATGAAGGGGATTTTTCTCAAGAAATTCTAGCTGACCAGGAAATTCTAAAAGGAAATCTTGGGGTGAAGCAAACGTTGGAAGGGAAGTGTATTCCAGACTGTGGGGACAAAAAGAAAGTGGGTAGAAAATCTGAGGAGATGCGAACCATGGATGGAGAGGCTCCTGGACAACAAAAAAATATCCATGCTACTAAGGTCAGGGAAGGGCGGTACCCTTCCCAAGGGGAAATGAGGATCTATAGCTGGAATGTTAGGGGCTTAAATGCCCCTAACAAGCAACACCTACTCATGTATTTTCTTTCTGTCATAGACACAGATGTGTTGTTAATACAAGAATCTAAATTAGGAAAAATGGGGGTGGAAAAACTAGCTCGAGATCACAAAGCATGGAAACTACTCTCGGTAGATGCACAGGGAGCCTCTGGTGGCCTAATAACCTTGGCCAAATCACAGGCAGTTTGTGTAGAAGAGTTGGCTGCAAATAAATCATGGTTAACTTGCAGAATTAGAAGCTACAAAGCTAATCTATCGTTCATATTAATCAATATGTACGGGCCAACCTCTATGCAAGGAAAGAGAGTAACGTGGAAGGAGGTAGAGGATTTAATGCAGTCCGAGCACGGAAGTGTATTCATAGTGGGAGGCAATTTCAATGCAATATTGTGCAGCAGTGACAAGAGGGGGGGTATGCACATAAGGTCCCAGTCACAGATTGACTTCGAAGATTTCATCATGAGAAATGCATTGATGGAAATCCCAATGAATGAAGGCTTCTACACATGGAAAAACTATAGATTAGGGTTTAGCAGCATAGCAGAGAGGCTCGATAGGTTCTTCTTCGGTGGTGACCTCAGCAACTTTTCATTCACATTTGAATGCAACATCGTTCCCCAATCAGGTTTAGATCATTACCCTATCAAGCTAGAGATACTGGGTGATAGAAGCAAGGTAAGATGCCCTTTCAGGTTTAAGAAAATGTGGTTCACAAAACTTGGTTTCATCCCAATGATTGAATCATGGTGGCATAGTGAGAATCTGGAAGGCAATAAACTTTTTTGCGTGGTTAAGAAGCTAAAATTGATAAAACAGAATTTAAAAAGCTGGAGTAAAGAGACCTTTGGAGATATATTCCAAGAAAAGGCACAAATAGAAAGTGAACTAGGAAAGCTCAATGAGGAGGTCATTGCAAAGGGGATGAATGAGGACTTATTCTCCAAGGAGAGAGAACTTCTGAGAGGTTTAGAAGAATAGCTGAAAAGGGAGGAAATTTTTTGGCGCCAAAAGTCGAGAGAGCTATGGCTACATGAAGGCAATAGAAACACGAAGTTTTTTCACAATTCCACTTGAGCAAGGAGATAATGCAATAGGATATTCAAGTTAAAACGAAGTGATGGCTCTGAAATAGATGAGGCAATGGTGATCTCTCAAGAGGCTGTCAATTTCTTCTCAAATCTACTCAATAACCAAGAAGGATCCTACCTACATGAACAAATTGCCTTCCTCAAACATGTGCCTAAACTGGTGAGTAGAGAGTAGAATAGAGCACTTCTCAAACCATTCATAGAGGATGAAATTAGGGTTGCAACTTTTCAAATTCATCCAGACAAAGTATCTGGTCCAGATTGTTATCCGACACTTTTCTTCCAGAGGTGCTGGAACTTCCTAGGAAAAGATATAGTTGAAGCACTAGAAGAAACTAGGGCTGTAGGAGATATCCTAAGGGAAGTAAATATCACTTTTCTTGTGCTCATCCCAAAGAAGGAGAAGCCAAGCTCTTTGGAGGAATTTTTCCCTATAGCTTTGTGCAACACATTATATAAGATACTCACAAAAACAATAGCAAATAGACTAAAACCTCTAATGCCAGCCTTGATAGCTGAGGAGCAAACCAGCTTTGTCCCAGGCAGGTCAATCTACGAGGGTGCCATAATTGCCCAAGAAGTAATTCATTCCCTGTAGCACAACAAAAAGTCTGGCATGCTGATAAAGCTTGACATTAAGAAAGCTTTCGACTCAGTTGATTGGCGCTTTCTTTGCAAGGTTTTGGAAGCCTACAACTTTGATAAGCATTGGGTCAATTGGATCTTTAAGTGCATCTCCACCCCACGCTTCTCTGTTTTGATCAATGGGGAGCCAGCTGGTTTCTTTTCGGCCTCAAGGGGATTGAGGCAAGGGGACCCACTGTCCACTTTTCTCTACATCCTGATGGCAGATACTCTGGGGCGCTCTCTCAGTCAAGCTATGGTGGAAGGCGGGATCCAAGGTCTGCAAATCATGAGGGGTGTCCCTCCATGCTCACACCAATAGTTTGCAGATGACACTATGCTTCTCAGCACCCCAAAGGTTGAAGAAGCTCGAGTATTCAAATGCATCCTAAATGAATATGGTAAAGCCTCAGGCCAGGTGGTTAGTGAGGGAAAGTCAGAAGTTTTATTTGTTAACACACCTCAAAGACTAGAATGTA
>VDFB02263269.1:0-16553 GCA_007258455.2 Sequoia sempervirens
ATCTCCTCCTTTTATACTTGAATTTTGCATATATGGGGTTAAAAACCACCATAATATATAAAATAATAAATTAACCCCCCTCCTTTGGCTTTTATAATTGTAAGCCTTACAAAAAAACACTAACCCGTTTATATAAAAACAATCACTCCCCCATTTAAAAATAAAAACATTAAACAACCCCTTAATAAAACATTTGGAATTTGTTTTTTAATCCCTTGTCTTATTATATTCACGGGCTATTTGAGTTTATGGGGTTGAGTTGAAAAATAAAATAACAATTTAGTGTTATTTTAGGAGGTTTTGTTTTTTTTTTCACATGAGTTAATTTCATTGATTTTTAGGAGATTTGGACCCCACCAAATCCGATTGGGATCCCACAAAATCCAATGGATTTTTGTGAGATTAAATGAGCCTCCACACTTTATTTTCATAAATAAACTATAGTACATGAATTTTGTGAGATTTTTTTCCACTTCACCTACAATTTCCATGTCACCATCTAGTCAATTGCCATGTCACATGCTGACATCATCATTTTGACTAAAACTTTGATTGGCTCTATTTTCCTCATACGAACTCCAATTTGTGTGAAACGAACATCGTTGGAATCGTGATGATGAGACCTTCACGATGACACTGAATTTGATCATTTTTATGATTCCAAAATTTCATCCTTTTTCTCATCCCTGGGAGCTGAGTTGACCACCCTTTGACCAAAGTTTGACTGCACATAACTTGAGCAAACAAACTCCTTTTTTGCCTGTTCAAGTTGTGTCAAATTTAGTATTTGAGCTCTACACCATGGCACTGCTTCTAGGAGAAATGGG
Source organism: Sequoia sempervirens (assembly GCA_007258455.2). Lineage (NCBI taxonomy): Eukaryota > Viridiplantae > Streptophyta > Pinopsida > Cupressales > Cupressaceae > Sequoia > Sequoia sempervirens. Next base: position 828 of record VDFB02263269.1, read on the forward strand.
AACACTTCAATTTTCAAGTTCTAATGATCCACCTGGATCAAACCTCCCCACTGAAGAACTTTTGGTCCTCCAAAAGTTTATAGTTCCTTCAAAAACATCTCCCATTCTGCATCTTGGCACTTGCCATGATCTGAATCATTAGAATGTACATACAGCCACATCTGCCTGCTGAGGTCTTACACTTCGACAATTACTGTCAACAAGAGTTGTCCCTATTACCACATCTGCCATCTACAGGGGTCTTACATTTCAGCAACACGGAATTTACAATTCATCATAATGTAGTTTAAAATGGAACTTAGTATACCCAAACCAAGAAGAAGAAAAAAATTGAGTATGGTAAACCTGTCTCTCAGTGCTTCTCATGGGGTAGTTTACATTCTGCATCTTTGCCATCTTCTCTGGCATGCTTCTATTGCTTCTCCAACTACTCAAGCATGGTATATGTGCCTCAGCCTGAAATATTCCTTCACCTTTGTACTTCAGAATAGCTGATTCAAGGCTCCACCATACAGCTCAGGTCACATTCATTTGAAGCAATGAGGTCATCGATAACATCCTTCAAGAACTTCAACTAAGTTCAAACGTATCCTCAAAATGGCCTCAACTGAGTCTTCAAGCTGAGAACATGCAAGGTCACTATTGACCATTCTCGGCAACTCTTTAACTGAAAAGTGCTCTTCATCTAAAGCTTCACACTTGAAATCTATAGGTACAAGTCCTTAAAAACCCTACAATAAGAAGTTACAAAGTATTCTCCTTTCTAGATTACAAGAGATATGGCTCCAAGAGCCTTACAAAATCTCAATCTCTAGAGAAAATACAACTTCATAAAAATTGTTACAAAGAATTTGATCCAGAGTTTTATGCTCACAAAACAATACTAGCTTATCAACATACTCATCACACTAAAAAAGATGTAATAAAAACACAAATTGATATACTAGTTTGTTGAGCATTGTTCCCAGCTCCTACGAAGTTGTTCAAAGGAACTCTCTTTCATAGGTTGCTTAGGCTGTGGTTGAATTTCTCCTAGGATTTCCTCAGAAGTGGTAGCTACTGCCAGCTTTGCTTTCATCTCCTCAAATTTCTGGTGGTTGGGTCTTTCAATAGACCTCAATCGACGATGAAGCTATGGATGCAGCTTCCAACACTTTGCCTCCCAATGTCCACTGATGCCACAGTGGTTGCAGAAGTTCTGAGCTCTAGAGGATTGTCCATCTCCTCCTCTAAATCCCAATCCTTGGTATCATGGTCGCTTTTTCGCCTCAATTGGATTGGTGATGCCTTGCTCAAAAATACCAAAGCCTTTTCCTCTAAAGCCCATCTTCCCGAGTAGCTTCAATCATATGCCTCTTGTGTGCTTCTCGAAGTGTACAAATGAGTCCTGCTCATCCTCGGCTGACTTCTTCTATTTGATGGAAGAAGAGGCTTTGAGATAATTACTGTCACTATCAGGCAGAATGAGAGTCTGAAGGTACTCCATCTGTCGACAGTAAGCACACTCTACTGCACTAGGAGAGTTCGCCCAACCATGGCCACAAGCAAATCTAGCCACAAGCCTCATCGCTGAAGAAGCTCTTGTACTATCAGGCGGGGTGAGCGGGGAGTATGATGATGATGTATCCTCATAATGCAGAAAGAAACCACATATGTGTGCACTCCTTGATACAGGAGGACTTCTCCTGTTCTGCTCCTCCAAGATGTCCTACAACAACGCTTGCAGTCTTTCCTTCTCCATGTTGGATTCCTCCAACAACTGCTGAAGTTCTGCATTCTCTATCTGCAGGCGTCGATTGGCTTCTTCCAACTCTTGCATACTATCATTCTTCTCTTGATAGTCTCGATAGAGTTCTTCAACCATGCCTTTCATTGACATGAAATCATCCACCATGGATGTGGTCAATGTTAGCCTTGAAGATTCACCCTTTTCTAATGCCATCTTTGCTCCAAACTCCAAAAGTACACCAATAGCAAAATGAATCACAATCACTCCTACAAACCAGCCAAACAAAGCTCTGATACCACTTGATCCATAAGCAGAAGGGATCTATGACAAATGTTGCTTAAGTGATTATGAACAAAGGCATAAAGACATCAACAATGGAGTAGCAGGAACATTAAATAGAGAGAATTCAAAACATAGAACCAAGAGAGAGTAAAGAAGACACCAATTTGATTACGGAGTTCGTCCGAGTGGACTACGTCTCCGGGTCGAGCTCAATCGAGTGACCAATCTATTGAAATGTTCAAAATGGCAGTACAATGTCCACTGGATCCTCTTGCAACACTGCTTTACAATATCTTGTAGCTCATCCACAAAGTCATACAAAAAGTCTCTCACTCACACCCCTCTCAAAAGCCCTCAAAGCTAGGGATGATTAACAAAGAGTAAGGAAACTAACTTTGCTTAAAGGATCTACTACAAGATTAGAACATCATTCCATCACAACTAAAATATTCTCCTAATTCCCTCTAGAAATTCTCTCACAAAAGCCTCTCAAAGACCAAGAGAAAGGGATACAATGGAGAATGATCAACTGATGGATGATTGAGTTGAGTTGGATGATCAACTGATGGATGATTTGGGAAGCCTCCTATCTCCTCCTTTTATACTTGAATTTTGCATATGGGGTTAAAAACCACCATAATAAATAAAATAACAAATTAACCCCCCTCCTTTGGCTTTTATAATTATAAGCCTTACAAAAAAACACTAACCCGTTTATATAAAAACAATCACTCCCCCATTTAAAAATAAAAACATTAAACAACCCCTTAATAAAACATTTGGAATTTGTTTTTTAATCCCTTGTCTTATTATATTCACGGGCTATTTGAGTTTATGGGGTTGAGTTGAAAAATAAAATAACAATTTAGTGTTATTTTAGGAGGTTTTGTTTTTTTTTTCACATGAGTTAATTTCATTGATTTTTAGGAGATTTGGACCCCACCAAATCCGATTGGGATCCCACAAAATCCAATGGATTTTTGTGAGATTAAATGAGCCTCCACACTTTATTTTCATAAATAAACTATGGTACGTGAATTTTGTGAGATTTTTTTTCCACATCACCTGCAATTTCCACGTCACCATCTAGTCAATTGCCAGGTCACATGCTGACATCATCATTTTGACTAAAACTTTGACTGGCTCTATTTTCCTCATACGGACTCCGATTTGCGTGAAATGAACATCATTGGAATCGTGATGATGAGACCTTCACGATGACACTCACCTTGATCATTTTTATGATTCAAAATTTTCATCCTTTTTCTCATCCCTGGGAGCTAAGTTGACCACCCTTTGACCAAAGTTTGACTGCACATAACTTGAGCAAACAAACTCCTTTTTTGCCCATTCAAGTTGTGCTAGATTCAGTATTTGAGCTCTACACCATGGCACTGCTTCTAGGAGAAATGGGAACACTTCAATTTTCAAGTTCTAAAGATCCACCTAGATCAGATTTAGATTCCCTATTTTTTTGCATTAGTTGTTATATGCATTCATGAAGGACATGGAGTTGGCAATGCTAGTTTTTGATATTAGGGATAAAATAGATTTTGAAGGGATCTGCAACCCTTTACAAGTAGAAAAGTCAGACTGCAAAAAGAACAGCCTGCAGCCATAAAAAAGCTAGCTCCCAAGCCAAGAACATCAAGTTTTACATTTTGACTTACTCTTGTGGGAACGAAGCATCATTTCAAGAGAAGGCCCAGATGTTTTTGATTTTTTACTTGTAACTATAATCCAGCCTTCTTCCACTTGTGCTGCCTTAGCCTGCCAAGCCAACACATCACTATCTTGGGTTTGTTCATTAGAAGCCCTGGGGGAAACAACATTGTTCATTTGTGCAGATAGGGTCTTATCTGAAGAGCTGCCCAAAATAGGAACTGAAGCCCCTCCACCAAAGAAGGCAGACAGAGACCCAGACCTAACTTGAGAGGAAGAAGCGGCAACCACCTCGAAGAAACTCTTTTTTTTATCAGATTTCTTCTCAACCGTATAATGATGTTGAGAAGCATGATTCCACCAGTTTGCCTTTTTTATTTTTTTCTCAAATCCACAATGGGCAACAGCATGTCCTTTTTTAAAGCATCTTCTACAACAAAAGGGTAATCCCTCATAATCTAGAGATTGAACCCAAATCCCCTTGGAGGATTCTAACCCAAATCCCCTTGGAGGATTCTAATGAAACTTTAGCAAGCAATCCATTTGAAACATGAATTTCTACAAGTATTTGAGCAAAGGTGGAATGAAAGATATCAAAAGAAGCAACATCAACATACAAAAAATCCCCAAGAGCTTCCCCAACCGAAGAAGAGCGAACCTAGATAGGGATTTTACTAAAGGTTTCAGAAGCTAGATTAAAATTTGGGTGCTAGGGTTTGATCATCAGCAGATATTGATCCCCCCAGCTAAAAAAATGATCACATAAAATTGTTTTTTTATCTTGGCTATTGTCAAATTTAAGAACAAAGAATCCCTTGGCTAAAGGGAAGATATGGATTTTACCAGACAAAAAAAGTTCCCACTCCTTCGAAATCCAAGAGTGCAGTTGAGGAAGGCTTGGCCAAAAGCCCTGAAATCTATAGATGATCCCACACTCAGAAAGCTCTACTTCTCCATCATTTATTTCTTCTATTACTTTGTCCCTTAGCTTCACAAAAATGGAATTTCTCACAGGGATAAAACTCTTCCCCTTCTTCAAGTTCAGTTTGGCCCCCAAGGCCAAGCCAAAACGCCTAGGGATCCCAGCGCTCGCTCCAGTCGTTCTGGCCACCGTCGCAGCACCAACGCCCATATTCACCGTTCTAGCCACGTTCAACCCTGACCCGCACCTAGCCATAGCATCTCCATTAGTTTTTGAAGCAAAGGCCACCCCGAGAGACACCAAAATAGGAGCCACCACAGGCGAAGCATCCTCTACTGACTTAGGGTTTCCGCCATTCAACGTGCGCTCAGAGAATTCAAAAACTTTGCTCCCGCTCATCCCGCTCAATCAATTCCTAAGTAATATTTTTAAGTTGGCAATGGTAGTTACAAAGCTATTTTTTTAAAATTTCTCAACTTGCAAATAAGAATTGAATAATGGAACATATCAATTAATGTTATTGGTGGGTCTCATATGAGTTAAGTAATGATTTGGGAAGAAATAAAGATAAATATTCATGGTTGTGAAAGAATGTAAACAATAATGTGGAAGAGATTATGATGAGACATATGCTCTAGTAGCACAAATGAAAATTATGCAATAGTAGCCCAACACAAGTGGAAGTCATATCAAATGGATGTGAAGTATACCTTCTTGAATGAAGTGCTAAAAAAAGTTCTATGTCTAACATTCACCTAGCTATGAAGTCCTAAGACAATAAACAAAGTATTTAGATTAGATTTAAATCTCTTTGTAGGCTTCAAAGAGCACCTCAAGCTTGTTATATATAATTGATCCATACTTGATTGGTAATGAATTCAACAAAAGTGGCAATGAGCCCATAGTATACATCAATGGAAGTAATGATGAAATTTTAATTTTAAATTTATATGTTGATGATCTAATTTTTACAAAGATTAATTACCTCCTATTGTTTATTTCAAAGAAATAATGAAAAAAGGATTTGGGATGATGGACTTAGGTTTATTAAAATATTTCCTCGGCATTGAGGTAAAATAAATAAATCATGAAATTTTTATTTTGAAACAAAATATGCCACATAAAATTTGAAGAGGTTTAGAATATTGAAAAACAAGCCTACACCAATACTAATAGCCACAAGTTTGAAATTAAGGAAGACTGCAATAGTAGTATAACCCTAACATTGTACAAGAGCACAATTGGAAGTTTAATGTATTTAATAAAAACTAGCCTTAATATAATTCAAGTAAGCCTAATTTTAACATTTATTGAGACGCTAAAGGAAATCCATTGGCAAGCAAGTAAGAGAATCTTGAGATATGATAATGACACCAAAGGCTATAGTATTTTGTATATTGCATCAAGTGAGTTTAGGCTAGTTCAATATACAAATAGTAACTAGGTATGTAATTTAGATTATAGGAAGAGTACATGTTGTGATATTTGTTCCACTTGGGTTTAGGATCCATTTCATGGGAATCCAAGAAATGGCCCATAGTTTCTTTCTCCATAGTAGAAGTAGGGTATATTGCAATAAATAAACATGCTTGGTTATTTGAATCTAGATAAATCAAAATAATATTTTTAGGGGGGAATTGGATATCTATAGATAGAAACCAAAAAGAGGAGAAATAATAAGGAATAATAGAGAAAAATAGTTTAGTTGCATAGTTTTTGAGTTGTAACCTAGTAGAAATAACTGTTGGCAAGTGTATGGGAGCAACTCTAGAAATTACATATATTCTAATCATAGCAACTCTAGAAAGAGTGTATATAAAATTTATAGTGTGAGCACACATATTAGCACTAGAGAGCACAAAAAATAGATCTAGAGGGAGAATACATAGTAGCTCTAAAGAGAGCATGCACAACAACAAGCAAAACTATTTTTATACATTTTTATATTTTGTTTATAGATATATTTGTACAAGTTTTTATATACATAGAATTCTTATTCTCTAAGTTTTTAAAAGTAATTTATCCTCTCATAGTTTTCATTCTCATATTTGTGGTTTTTTCCAATAGATCAAAAGATTCTCAAAATAAACGAAGATCTAATGATTTCTAGGCTAACATTTTCTATTTCTACTTTTAGCATGTATAATAGGGTCTATATTGAATGGACCACCTCTAGCATGGAAGTGTATTGCATCAACCATGCATTTAAGGTATTTTTGATGTTACCAATCTCATATCAGGAGCTAGTGAGCTAGTCGAATCTAAGTATAGTATGGTCCTTCCAACATGATAAAAATACCAAATTTGGCCAATCTACATTCTAGTTGAATGCCACTTATGATAAGAAAGACTAGAAGAGTAAGATATATTAAAAAATTATCTTAATGGGCCCACCTTTATAGTAGTAGTTCACTTTGCGATTGACTTGTGTTACACAAACTTTAGACAAGGTGGCATTAGAGATTTATCTAATTATAATTAGGGAACTAATATGTTTTGAATAACATTGTATAACATGTACTTAGGATATGTGTGTTATCATAATAGTTACATTTAAAATTATATAGCTTATTGATTAGAATATTTTTAGAACCACAACCATGGGATTAATGATTTTTAAAATAGGTGTCAAATAGCCAATAAAACATCTTTGAAATTAGCAATAATGGAAAATTTTGTTAATTTTTGAAAACAATGGAAATAGGGTGCTCCACCTTTTAGGAGATGGAACACTAGGGATAGGGGACCTATTTCACTTAGTTTCACTCAAGGACACCCTAGAGATCTCAATCCAAGGATGGAGTGAGGGAAAGAGATCCACTAAAGGTTGTCCTAGGGTATGATTAAAGGCTAAAAGGGGGCTCACCACAAAGATAGGGCTTGGAAAGACTAGTAACATGATATATCCAATGACAAAACCTAATGTTATTCAAAACTCAAATGAATGACCTAGAAATGAATGAAAATCAAAATAGTAAACTGAGAAATTAGAGAGGTACACTTGGAAACCTATATAATCTCGAAACAAGGCTTGAAATGATGAATTTAATGCACACTGGGACTCATATGCCAAGTTGAGCGATTTAGTCCCAGATTAGGGTTTTTGGGTAGGAACAAAAATATGGTACTGACAAGTCTAGAACTCCTTAAATCTAGAAAAAACCATGTACTAGGACTCACATGCCAGAATTGGTGTATCAGTCCTTCTTAGATTTATTGGAAGGTCTCGGCTCTTCCTCCTCAACCTGATTTCTAGAACTAAAATGATGAATTCTGCTCTGTAGGTGTCTTTTAGTGATCTTCTAAACAAGGTGGCAATTTTGACAACTTTGCTAACTTGAAAAATTATTCCAATCTTTCTCTTCAATGTATCTTCAACCTATATCTACAAATCACACACTAAAGAGAGGGAAAAGTGTTTTTTTGTTAGTGGATAGGGGTTTTCCTTGGTCAAACCCCATTTTGGTAATCAAACCTTGAAATGAAATCAAATAAAATGGAGGAATGATGAATGAACAAAATGATATGTTGTAACTCACCAAACCCTAGGAATAAAAGGTTGCAATCTTGTATTTAATGGGTACAATAGATATAGATCTTGAATCTTTCTTGAATGATATGATATTGATTTGAATGCTTGCTTGAAACATAAAACCCTACAAATGTTAGCTCAAAAAAAAACATGATGCTTGATACTTGAATGATGCTCCAAAATGCTTGATATTAACTCTTGAATGCTCTTGAATGCTTAGGTCACACTTGCTCATGAAAATTGCTAGGAGAAAATATGTGAAACAACCTTGTATTTATACTTATTTATGCCAAATTTCCCGAAATTACAACACTACACTTTTGACATCAAATCTAGGAGAATAAAATATTGCCAAGAATTTGAATTTAATTTAGGTCTAAGCTAAGTGGGACTCATATGCAAGTTGGAGCATATGAGTCCCATTAGGCTAAGCTTGGGAGACATTTTTCAAGAAATGCTTAGATTAATGTGAAATCTAGATCGGGCCTCGAAACCTAGGTGGAACCCATACACTCAAGGTGGTGTATGAGTCCTAGATCACTAAATTTGGGCCATACAATCCAAAATCATTAAATTTTGATTGGTCAATTGATATATGTCAGGATCATCCTTGGAAAGATGCATTAAAATAAGGCATAAAGAAGCCCAATTAATTGATAAAACCCTAGACTAGTGTGAAAGTGTGAGAAAACACTTTGCAACACACTAAATAAGGCACAATTAAGTCCATTTAGTTCACAAGGGCCCAAAAATTTGTGAAAATGTGGAGGGATACATTTTCCTACACTACAATTATTAATTTCATTTTTTTAATCACAATTGAAAATTTTCATATAATTATAGTTTTAAAAAAAAATTCAACCAAAAGTTAGTGTAATAAAATTTTCTATTTTTACTATAAATTGAAGTAAATTTTTTTTTATAAACCTTAGAAACCTGTGTATCAACATTAAGTTGAAATGCAATTATTAATTAGTGTAAATATATATATTCAACCAAGTTATAAATTTATAACATAAATTTATATGCTAGAAACACTCCTAAGTGGGATGAGAAGGAGTTGAACCTGATACCTAAGTTGGAGGAGTTCATGCAAAGGCGAGAGAGAAAGAAAAAGGATTGATCACAAAATGTGGCTCAGAGCTTGAGGAGTTTGTTCTTTAGGCTTAGTCTTGATAGCCTATCTAAATGCAAAAAATAGATTAAGAAATTATATTACTAGAACTTATTGTAAGATGAAATTTATGTTGTTCCTTATGTTTAGGGATGAATTTAATAAACTAGCAAATCTTGTATACTTCTAAAAAAATATATAATTTGATTGGAAAAAATTTCCTTTTTTTGGAAAAAATAATAAAATCAATTAATGAATCTTTTGTAATTGCTAGAATTCTTTAGAAAATCTTGACAAATTACAATTTTTTTGAAACCAATAAAATATTTTCATTGGTGATTAAAACCTATTTTCAAACCAATAAAATATTTTCATTGATGAATTAAACCTATTTTGAAACCAAAAAATATTTCTATTGGTGAATTAAACCTATTTTCAAACCAAAAAAAATTGTTGGTGAATAAAACCTATTTTCAAACAAAAAAATAATTTCATTAGTGAATTAAACCTATTTTCAAACCAATAAAATATTTTCATTGGTGAATTGAAACCTATTTTTAAACCAATAAAATATTTTCATTGGAAAATTAAACTAGTATACTAATAAAAATCATAGCATGAGTGGTGAAAATTGTTGGCAACATAAGCATGATGGTGCATGATGGTGTATGTTGTTGTTATTGATGTCAACCCATTTTAGAATTGATGGTGTATCAATATGCATATAGTCTAGAGTAGACCAAGTTTTTTTGGGAAATTGGCTAAGTCCCATACTAAGTGTATTTTCAATGTAATAGAGGAATAGTTTTGTGGTCCACATTGTTCCAAATTTTATTGTCTTGTCATGTGGTTTTGAGGTAATAATGGTATGTATTGAAGGAGTCCATATCCAAATTTTTAGGATTTTATGTCATCCACAACATAAGATATTAGTGACAGAGTATTAAACTAAGTTGTGTCAAAGTTACAATTGAAGAGTTCATGTTAGAATGCTCCACATTCCACCACAGATGATCATTATGGTTTACGGATTCCAGGAAGTGTTTGGAGATGTCAGATGTGTGTGTATTTTGAGTTTCAAATGGTTTGGTGGTCTGCATGTCAAGTTTTTGATGAACAATTGGTTCTTTTAGTTATCACACTATCAATTTTTTTATGTGGTGCCAACCTAAGGGTTTTGTGGTTGTGTGAGACTGAATTGTGTATGTTGTAGAATCATGGGAGTATCTATAGGTCATGTTGAACTATTTTGATGAAGAACACACTTTGGTTATTTTTGCAAGGCATGTGTGTTGGAGTTTTGAGCCAACAAGATTTGGGGTCACACATTTCATCTATTTAGGATGACCTAGTTGATGGTATAAATGATTGTATATAAGATATATATGTATAGAGAAGGAAAATTTATAGTGAGTACAGTGTGTGGTGTAATGTGACATAATATTGTGCATGTGCATAAGAGTGATAGTGAAGGTTGAAGTGTGTAAAGTCAGTTTTTTGAGAAAAATAAGGAACTGCGTTTTCAACATAAAGAAGATGCATTGTTTATAATTCAAATATTAACACTGAGCCATTTTAATATGTTCATTTGTAAATTAGGAAGAAGTGATCTTCATTAGATAGTGAGCCCTCTTATTTTATGGACAATGATTCCTTGGGTAGTGAGTCCTTTAACTCATGATCTATTGTAACCAGTTATGCTATATAGTGAGTTAATCCTCACCATGTTTTTTCCCTTTCAAGGGTTTTCCATGTAAAATTTGATGTTATTGTATTGATTCTTGTAATACATGCTTTACTTGTTTCTTTCCATTTTTGCATGTTTAATGAGATGTTTTTGTAATGAACATTTAAGTTATTAAATTTGAGGGAATATTGATTCACCCCCCTCTCAGTATTCTAGGTGTTTAACAATTTGTATCAAAGCAAGGTTGCTTCAATTTTCCTAATAGGTGAGGTAGATCTTGGAGATTGAACACATGGAAACTAGGAAGTATCATATACCCTTGAAAGAACTTATAATGGAAGGATTTACTAAATTATATTGTGAATTTGATATGGAAGGAGAACTTAGATCTGCTCTAGATGACCTAGATAAAGTAGAATGTAAGAATAGAGATCTAAAAGAAAATCTTAAGGAAGTTGATGATTGTATCAAGAAGTTGAAGAATCAAGTCAATAAAGTTAAAGATAAACTCAAGGAAAGAAATGAGCAACTCAAACAATCAAATGAGACAAACACTAATTTGAATGTGTAGGTTGAAGAAGGAAAAAGAGTTGAAGACTGCTTGAATGCCAAATTGAAAGACAAGTCTATGGAATGCTCAAAGCTTGAAGAAGAGATTGTGTCCTTGAGGAAAGATCTAAAGAAAGCAAAGAGTCAAGAAGAGACCCACCTTGTTTGATGGTATGCCTGCTAGTCGAAAATATCATAAGGACAAAGAAGGATTTGGGTTTGGAAATGGAGAAAGCTCAAAGGAGAATCAGACTCCAAAACATGTCGAAAAGAAGAATGATAAACAAAGGGAGACTGGAGATAAGAAGAAACATGTTTGCAACTAGAAGAAAGATATCAACAGACCTTCTCTCAGACAACTAGCTACACAAAGGTACCCATCTTTTAATGGTCACTATTATTCTTGAAATAAATTTGGGCATAGAGCTATTGAATGTAAAAGTAGGATTAATTAGAATTTTCAATCATTTTCAATCAATGCTAGATGCATACAATAGATTTGGTCATAAGGCTAGTGAATGTAGAAGAAATATGATGAATGGTTACTATAATGGCATGGTATTTCAATTATTTCATGGTTATTGTTACTCATGCAATGGGTTTGGGTATAAGGCTTCTGAATGCAAATCTAAAATGGCAAGCAGTTTATTTGATCAAAAAGGCACCTGTCATATGCTATATTTATGTAATAAACCAGGACACAAGTAAGTTTTAAAGAGGAAAGATTGTGAAACCCTTTGTTTCACCAAAGAAGAAGCTAAACAAGATCTATCTAAGAAATAAGAAGAGAATGATGGGAAGAATGAATTTGTTCTAAATTTTGGTGTAGATGTTTCCTTCAAAAACTAGATAGAAAGCATTGGATTAGGGGGAGTTTTAATAGAAAACTTTTCGAACCCCTTCCAAAGATGAGATGTTGATGTCTTCAACATACTGGTGCATGAATCAATTGATATGCTTGATCCATTGGTGGAATTTCTTGTGAGCAATATCTTGATGCAAATATTTACAGAGTGCTCATAAGTGCTTGTGATGATTAAGAGAAAGCTTGACATTTTTTTACCTAATTTTTATTTGCTACATTTAATGGATATTTTAGGTCACAAATAAAGTGTTTATATTTTATTTTTCATATTCAAATGGAAATTGTGTTCGAGAAATTTAAAGAGGAGAGAAAATAAAACATAATATAAATCAATTTTGGAGTATTGAATGAAACCCTACCTGTGAGATTCCATAAGGTATTTACAATCTCTTAAAGTTTCCTAGTTCAGAGTGGTTCACATTTTTTACTCCTCAAGTTGTTGATGTGGTTGAGAGGCAAAGACCTAAGTTTTAGAATCACCCATAAAAATCAATGAAAATAAATAAAGAAGAATTTTCTAGGGTTCCTATAAATGTGTTGCACACAAAAGATGTGTGAGTTTATATTTATTTGAAGATGGAAGAATATAATTATTCAAAGATGTCATAGTTTAGGGAAAATGTGCTAACAGGAGATGATTTCCAGTTGAAACCAGAGTATTCCAACTTGTCAGTGAAGAATTTGGATGTATGGATAGAGTTTCCCAAAGTTTTTGTTTTGAAGATGATTGGGTGAAGTTTTTCCTAAGAAAAATTCATAATGAATTTATGTGGCTAGACATGCCACATATGATTAACAAAGAAAGATAACCTAGAAAATAAAAAGAAGGATATTCAAGAAAAGGTTTGATAGATGAAAGATGAGTTGGAAAGGGAGTTTGGTACCCCTGTGAACCCTATAGTAGAGTCTAAAGGCACATGTGTTCCTATGCAAACCATACTGAGATCAAGAAGGTCAGTTAGGACCTTAGCGAAAGACACTTATCAAATTATCGGAGATACATGAATTACACATAGTTTTACAAGGTAAATGGTACCTCAATCCTAACACTATTTCCCTATGATGTGGCTAGCTAAATTAATATAGAAATGACTTTTACCATCATAAGAATTATACTAACATGTGAAAAATATTTATAGTTGGTACATGATTTCCCATTATATAATATTTATTTTAGGTTACTATATATACATATTTTATGTAAATATAAATTCAAGGTTAAAATTTCAATTCTATTAATCATCATAATTAAATTAAAACTATATTAAAAATTAATGAAGTTCAAAAACTTATTTAGTGGTGGTAGTAATATTTAATTCTTTTTATTTCGATAATCCTAATATTTCTAACATAAGAAATAACATTAGTGTCATCATACAATATAATTTGTTCATTCAGTTTCTTGATCTCATTTTGGTATTTAAAGATTTATGCAAGACTAAGCCTAAAGAACAAAAACCTCACTATCTCCACATTTATGTTGTATCCTTGTCTTTCCTCTCTAGCCTTGGTATGAACTCCTCCAGCTTAGGTATCCTATTTGGTTTATCCTTGTCCTACTCGAGAGTGTTTTTGACATGTAAATTTATATTTTAATTTTATAGCTTGGTTATTTGTCTAGTTCAAATAAACAATGCTTTTACCCTTTAGATATATTACACACTACTTAATAGTTGAATTTGAGCTCAGTATTGATATGTAGTTTCTAAGGTTTATAACATATTTTTTAAACTTCAACAAATATTGAAAACTGGAAAATGATATGAAAGTGCACAAAATTTTAATTTACAATTTTAAAAATTAAATAGTAATAATAACTATTGCTATGTCTAATTTAAAATTTTTTGCAATGACTATTTGGCACATTTTTGAAAAGCATTAATTCTTTGGTTTTGGTTCTAAAATTCTAATCATTGGACGATAATCATTTGAGTGTAAGTATTATAATAACACACTTATTTTGAGTAGATTTCATATAATGTTACTCTAGAATTGATTAGTCCCTTTATTATGATTAGATAATTTCATAAACTCACTCTCTTTATGGTTTGAACAACACAAGATAGTCATAGAGTGGACTACTACTACAAAGGTAGCCCCCTAATCCAATTTACCAATACAAACTATTCTTTTAGTCATTTTATTCATCACAGGTATCATTCAATTGGAATGTAGAATGATCAAATATGGTATTATTATCTTGTTGGGAGGACCATACTATGCTCATATTTGATGATCTCACCAAATCCTCATATGAGATTGGTAACACCAAGAATACCTTGGAGGCATGGTTAATGTAGCACACTTCTATACCAAAGGTAATCAAACCACTACCCTATAGACCCCACTAAACATGTTAACATTGGCACTAGAAAATGTTAGCTTAAAATCACTAGATCTTGGTTATTTAGAGAATTAATTTTATCTATAAAAAAACCCACAATGGGGACTACTAAAGGATAAATTATTTTAATAACTTAGATAATATGATTTCTATGTATGTCAAAAAAATGTATAAAAATAATTACAAATAAAATACAAATAAATGTCTACAAATATCTTTGCTTGTTGTTAGGAATTCTCTATTTAAAGCTATTATGTATGACCCCTCTATAGCTAATGTGTGTGCTCTCTAGCACTACTATGTAAGCTCAATCTAGAATTTTTATGTACACTCTTTTTGAAAATACTACTATTGGACTATGTGTGCTTTCTAGAGTTACTACTCTACGCTTGCCTATAGTTATTACTACTGTGATTCAACTTAAAAACTATGCTATTAAAATATTTTTATCTATTGTTTATTTATCTTTTCTCATATTTTTTGTTTCTACTTATCAATAATTAGTTTTCCCCAAAATATACTATTTTATTCAAAATTAGGTGTCAAAAGTAGAGCCCCTAAACATAAATAATGTTTGGTTTTTTTTTTGTAAGAAGGGATGTTTCTATATCTAAGAGATCTTTTTTGGTAAGAAGGGATGTTTCTAGATCCAAGAGATCTTTTTTAGGGATAAAGGATGTGTGAGAATCACTTATCTATATCAAAATTAAATTAAGTTCCAATATGCCCTTAATCTTAGGTCTGTTTCATGTCTATTGTACATTTTTGGAGCTAAACTATACATTTCCAAAGCTTGAAAAATAAGTCTTAGGAGTTGACATTTTGGAGTTTTCTAAAGATAATTGTTGAAGATCTCTAGAGCTAATATTTTATGGATATTTCCTAAGATACTCCTCTCTATAACTATTCATGATGCACAACCTATTTCTAAAGTATTCAAAGAATTCTTTTGAGAGTGATTTGGTCAAAATATTTGTAAGTTGTTACTCAAATATATAAAATTGATCTTTGATTTCTCTAAGTTCTATGAGATTCTTTAT